>APFE031382206.1:0-76692 GCA_000404065.3 Pinus taeda | reverse complement strand
ATATGTGTGTGTGTGGGGTGGGGGGGTGTTATTGATTTATTAATGGGTAGGTTGTATATGTTCATCATTGGTTAAACTAGTATATTATTTAAAAGTAGGTCTATGTGAGATTGTATATACCCATCTTTAGATTTAAGCAAATACATTACAACCGCTGCTCATTAATGGATCAATGATATAATATATGTCGGTTGCCCTCATGAATAAAAGAAGAGTCAATTATGTCAATTATTTATACTTTTTTGAGGATGCTGCATTGCCTTAACTTATTTACATTGAAGATTTTGAGAAGTCTATTCGTCATCAAAGTTGAAATTTCTAAAATATTTAAAAATAAATAAAAATTAAATAACCATACAAAATATTTAAATAATATCGTCCCATGAAAAATTTAGATGTAAAAAAATTAAATCTCTGCTCATATTATTCATGCTGATTAACTAAATTTAATTGAATTATCTAATCTAAAATATTTTAAAATTTATGAATAAATACAACCAACTCTTATATTTTCTATCTATCTAATTACAAAATATTTCAAAATCTACGATTAAAATTGCTAAATATTTCAAAATCTTCGAGTGAGAAATCTCTCAAAATCTAGCAGCTTCTTGAGAGAGGAAACTGTACTTGGTCAACGCGTCCTATCTAATGTTAATGCTTTTTATCCAATATTATAAAACCTTGCCAATCAAAATGACGTCATGTATTAGCTCATACATTTGGTAATATGATGTAACCCAGCCACACTGGCCCGCTGTTCCACATGACCGCAAGGTATGACGTGCTCACTAATGCTGAATGGTTATGTCTATGTGGAGATCATCCGTGGATATTTTCGCTGTTGATTGCAGTTGTGAGATAATATCGCATTTAATGATCACCCTTACGCCTCGGGCTTGGTTCCCGCCTCACTCTTAGTCCCTATCACTTGGTCTTTTGGCTATTCTGGATTGTTCTTCCGCTGGAGGGTTCGGTGAGGGTTTCTTTCGAGTAGTCACTGCTTTGTAAACTATGGTGTTTTCCGGTGTGTCCCTGGTAAAGATTGTGAACATATGTTACTCCACTCGGCTCGGCTGTAAACTCATGGATGTTCTTACCCGATGTTCTGGCGCTGCTTGTTAATCTCTGTGTCACCAATCTAATGGCTGTTTTGGACTCAGGGGAAACTTCGGTGGTCATTCGACGGCTTGAACAGGTAATGATACCCTTCCATGCTTCAAATTATCCTTCTTCTGGAATCGTTGCTTACCAATGTCACCCCTTTGTTGCAGACTTACAAGTTCATATGCGATGGTTCTGCTTCTCGAACTCGGCTCTGTCTGCTCAAGTAAGCTACAACAGTCCTTCTGGCTTGTATAGGTTTATTTTTCCCTGGCTTATTTTCTTGTGGCACGCATGTATATTAACCTTCATGGTTTTCTGCTATAGGTCTATGATTTCGACTTGAGTATGTGGCTCTCTGTTTCCTATTCCAAAGGAAAGAACTTATCGGTAGCCCCTGAATCTTCAAGCTCCCGTTATATTAATAGTCCTGTAGGTCTGAGGCCATGGCTTGTCGTAGTTGTCTATAGTTGAAGCTCATCTATGGTTTGCCTCTGCCGGTAGCTATACTGGGTTGTTTACACGGCCGTTGGGTAGAAAGAATATTTATGTTTATATGTAAACCCTTGTCAAGGGTTTCGCCCTTAATGTCAGTTACAGTCATGCACTTGATTGTTTATTCTATGGAAATAAGAATCCGCGATGTATATGTTTCATTTGACAATATAATTGATAGAATTTTTTTAACAGATGATATTCGATTCACAATGAACACGAAAATGTGTAATGAAAGTACCTCTGTGTTTGGTCGTCTTCTGTGTATTGTTGTCTCCTGTGTCTTGTAGTCTTGTTCTATTCTCGGGTCGTCTTTCCCTTTCTGTTATTCACTATATGGTGTGCAAATGTTCGTCCAGGTTGGGGACAAGCTGTCTATCTATCAACAATGGGACCACGCTGTCCGTGACCTTTCTCAGTTTATCATTTATCAAATTGTTGAAAAAACATTCATTAAGCTACATTAATGAACAATAAACAATATTTTCAGATGGACAATGGCAGTAGAGGTCTGTCTCTGTAATGTTGTTGTTGTTGTTGTTGTTGTTGTTGTTTTTTTTTTTTTTTTTTTTTTTTTTTTTTTTTTTTTAAATTCGAATTTGCAGAACCCCCACTTCGTATTACATCTCTATTTTTATATCTCTCTATTACAGTTGATTTGCAGTTAATTAAAACGACCATAGGGTTTAGTTAAACGAACTTATTATGGTTAATAACTACTACTTGTTTGATTCTACAGAACTTGTCTAAGCAGTTTGTCATCTCTCCCCTAAATTAACAAACCATTTCCTATTTACTGTTCAGTCCATAGTAATTCTGAATGTGTAACTAATTGTAACCTAAAACACCGACTCTGTCAGTAAACAAAATTAATTAAAAGAAACTACCTGATGACTCTAGAAAAAGAAAACAATCCAGATGACCAACAACTTTCAAACCTGGTTGAGACTTCACCCGGTCATGGCGCGCTGGATGCTCCTACATCAGGCTCCCGTGGCAAAAAGAGATCATGGCTCCGACCCATGAGATTCTCGACCGAAGTTCCTGTTTGAGCAATCTGCCTGGCATCAAGCCACGAACTGTCCTCGATTGGACGGTTCTTCCACTTGACCAGGTAGTGCATGTAGTCCTTCCGCCGAGTTCGTCTAACCACCTGAGTTTCGAGGATGCTTTCGATCTCGGGAGGTTGAACGTAAGGCATCAGTCTCTTCCAAGCTTCTCCATCTTCCTGGGTACTCCGTGTAGACTATCTAAGTGCATCTTCCTCCTTTTCCTTTGGGTCAGCCGTGTACGAGAACAAATCTACTATGTTAAAGATAGGTGAAATGCCTATGCCGGGTGGCAATTGTATCTCGTAGGCATTAGCTGAAAACTTCCGCAAGACTTTGCAAGGCCCTACCTTTTTATACTTCAGTTTATTGTACGTACCCCTAGGGAAACGTTCCTTGCGTAAGTGTGCGAGGACTTCGTCCCCCACTTCAAACTGCACTTCCTTCCTCTTTAGATCTACGTGCTGTTTGTACTTTAAGATCTTGTCCTGTAACTTTATTTTCACCTGTTCGTGCAATTCTCTCATCGCATTAGCGAAATATTCTCCATCCGCACTCCGTCATTCCTGCAATCCAAGATCCCGAATTTCATGCACTCCGCGAGGATGCATGGCATACAAAATCTTGAAGGGACTAAAACCCGTGCTGTAGTTAGGCGAGTCGTTGTAAGCAAACTCTGCGTGTGCTAGCACCTGGTCTCACATCTGTGAATTCTCTCCAACTAGGCTACGTAACAGGTTTCCCAGACTTTTGTTTACAACTTCAGTCTGCCCGTCGGTTTGTGGGTGATATGCGGAACTGTAGTTTAGTTGTGTGTCCATTTTCTTCCATAAGGTATGCCAAAAGTGTCTCGTGAATTTCACGTCTTTGTCCGAAAGGATGGATTTGGGCAGTCCATGTAACCTGATAATTTCATTGAAAAAACAGTGGGCCACGTGGGTGGCGTCACTAGTTTTCCGGCAAGGTATAAAATGTGCTATTTTTGAGAATCTGTCCACCAATACCATTACTAAATCATATCCTCGCTGTGTCTTCGGTAGACCTAAGACAAAATCCAAACTAACGGAATCCCACGGCCTTCTTGGGACGGGTAATGGTGGATACAGTCTTGTGTTTTGGCTGTGCACCTTTGCCAATTGGCACACCTTGCATTTGGTCACAAAACGTTGTACATCTCGTCGCATTTTTGGCAAAAAATAAAAGTGATTACGCTACTTAAGGGTCTTATCCATGCCGAAGTGTCCGACCAATGCTCCACTATGTTTCTCGCGAATAATATTCTCCCTCATCGAGCAGTCGGGTATGCACAACTGTCCTCCTTTAAACAACAACTTTTCCTGTAAATTGTAGTCCAACCAAGGACTATTTCTCCTCACCAAAGGGTTCTGGCACGCCTCATAGGCTTCTCTAAAATCTGTGTCTGTTTGGTATAGATCCCATAAGTGCCCAAAACCCAGCATCTGTATAGTGCTTTCCTGCAGAAGTAAAGCCTTCCTACTCAATGCATCCACCACCTTATTTTCTTGCCCACTAATGTGCTTCAGTACGAAATTAAAACTCTGCAAATACTCTACCCATTTGGCATGTTTGTGGTTGAGTTTGTGCTATTGCATTACATATTGTAGTGCTGAATTATCCGAAAATAACACTAATTCATTCCCCAATAAATAATGCCTCCAGTGTTTTAATGCCTGTACAACAACATAAAAGTCTTTATCATATGATGAGTATTTCTGCCTACTCTCGTTTAGTTTCTCACTGAAGAATGCCACCGGCTTGTCCTCCTGACTGAGTACAGCTCCGATTGCTACCCCCCTGGCGTCACAATGTACCTGAAAGAATTTCTGGAAATCTGGTGGCCTTAGGATCGGCCTCTCAGTAATCTTCCTCTTCAACAGCTGGAAACTTTTCTCTGCTGCTTCTGTCCACCGAAAAGGCTGGCTGGCCTTTTTGATGGTATCTAACATGGGTGCAAAATTTCGCTGAAATTCTTAATGAACTTCCTATAAAAACTTGCCAATCCATGAAAACTACGTACTTCAAATAGATTTTTCGGAGACGACCAATTTACTATTATCGCTATCTTCTCCGGATCCATCTTCAGTTCATTTTCCGCTACCGCAAACCCCAAGTAAATTAATTCCTTCTATAGAAAAGTACATTTGTTCAAGTTTATCAGAAGTTTGTTCTGCTGTAATTCCTCCATCACCTTACGCACATGTTGAAGGTGTTCTTCTTTCGTTCTGCTGAAAATAAGAATGTCATCCAAGTAAACTATCACAAACTTCCAAATATACTCCTTCAGCATCTCGTTCATGAGCCTCATGAATGTGTTGGGTGCATTGCTTAGCCCAAATGGCATGACCAGCCACTCGTACAGCCCTTCATTTGTCTTAAAGGCCATCTTCCACTCGTCCCCCTCTTGTATCCGAATTTGATGGTATCCGCTTTTCAAATCTATTTTTGAGAAATAAGCTGTCCCGCTTAAACAGTCCATCACATCATCCATTCGCGGTAACGGAAATCTGTACCGAATGGTAATTTTATGAATGGCCTTTGAGTCGGTGCACATCCACCATTCCTCTCTTTTTTTGGGAGCGAGGACTGTTGGTACAGCACAAGGGCTTAAGCTCTCCCTTATCAAACCCTTGTCCAACAGTTCTTGCACCTGTTTCTTAATTCCTTCATTATCCTTGGGGCTCATTCGGTAGGTTGCTTTATTCGGCAAACTGGCTTCGGGTATCAAATCAATATGGTGACTAATGCTCCGCTTGGGGGGAAACTTGTCTGGCAAGTCATCTACAACTATGTCTGCAAACTCTTCTAACATTCGCTGAATCTCTATAGTCAAGTCTGATATTTCCGTATGTAACAGAACTGTCCTTGCTTTCTTGACCACTGCATAACCTACCTCACTGTCTTTTACCTGTTTTAAAAACTGTTTTCCACCCACCAGCAATGCTCTGGTTTCACTTGTTTCAACTGCTCCTTTCTCTTCTTTGATAGGTACAAGCATATGCTTGATTCCGTCCTTCTCTAATTTATAACAATTCATCACTCCATCGTGTGTCACCTTCCTATCATATTGCCAAGGTCTGCCTAAGAATATGTGACATAAATCCATTGGCATGATGTCGCAAACAATCTTGTCCTTATATCTGCTTATCTGAAACTCGACCTCGCTTTGTTCATCCACCAGCAATTGGTGGCCCTTTTGCAGCCATGAAACTCTATACGGATTGGGATGCTTTAAGCGTTTCAAATCTAGTTTTTCCACCATTTCCATGGACACCAGATTGTCGATACTCCCGCTGTCAATTACTAATTTGCAACACTTACCTCGTGATTTGAAAATTGTCCTGAACAGAGCTTTCCGCTGTGTCCATTCAGTGTCCTCACTGACTGGTTTCAATAGCACTTTATGCAACATTAAAGCTTCTCCTGTCTCTGGAGCATTCTCTGCCTCCTGAGGGAGTGTTGATGTTTCCTCCGGCTGCGCCACATACGCACCCCGCTATCCAGTTGGATCTGCTTTTGGACACTCAAACGAGCGGTGCCCCCACTTATGACATCTATAACATTGATAACCAGCCCCTATTCCTCGGCCATTTCCTCTGCCGCACTGGGATGATCTGCCACCTCTCATACTGTCTCCTCTATCTGTTGTTCCTGAAGTTTTCGAACTGCTGGCTTCCTCACTGTTGCTAGCAGCCCAGCCCCTGCCATAGGACTAGCCTCCCTCTGCTAGCTCCTCGTCCTCTCCGGGAATTCTTCCTTCTGGCAATTTTCTCCTTTGCCTTTATCGCGCTCTGATATGCCTCCTCGTTATTATTCAGAGACAAAATACTTATTTCATCTAGAATTTCCATCCTCAGCCCATTAACATACCTAGTTGTCCTTTCTGCGGTATCTTCTGTATATTCGGCTCACAAATTCACTTGGTAGAACTCCTCCGTGTACTCTTTTACTGTCAATCCTTTCTGTCTCAAATTCTGTACCTGCTTGTGTAATGCAATTTGATAATCCCTTGGCAGAAATCTGCCCTTTAACTTGGCCACCATTCTTGACCAGGTTTTAATCGACGCCTTACTCAACCTCTTCCTCTCGTTCTGGACACTATCCCACCATAGGGCTGCGTGTCCCTTCAGCTTTGTCACTGCGAGTTTGACTCTATGGTCTTCGCTAACTTCCTCACACTCAAAGTACTTGTCCATCTTGCTAATCCAATCCAACAAAACATCGATAGACATGCTGTCGTCGTACATCGGGAGTTCTGGTTTAGGTTTACTGCTTGCTAGTAAAACAGACTTCAGCAATTTCACCTTTGTGGATTCACCTTCAGGTCCATCTGTTGCCACTTCTACTTCCTCTTCGCTGACATCTCCCATTTCTGGATCTCTCCGTCTCCCTGCCTCTACTGCTTCCAAACGAGCAACAAGAATTCTGAGTTCCTCTCGTAACCCTTCATCTACCAATCTACGAGCACCTCGGCCTCGGCCTCGTCGCCCTACTTCCATATTCTTAGTCAACTTAATAAGCTCTGATACCACTCTGATGTAACCCAGCCACATTGGCCCGCTGTTCCACTTGACCGCAAGGTATGACGTGCTCACTAATGCTGAATGGTTATGTCTATGTGGAGATCATTCGTGGATATTTTCACTGTTAATTGCAGTTGTGAGTTAATATCGCATTTAATGATCACCCTTATGCCTTGGGCTTGGTTCCCGCCTCACTCTTAGTCCCTATCACTTGGTATTTTGGCTATTATGGATTGTTCTGCCGCTGGAGGGTTCGGTGAGGGTTTATGTCGAGTAGTCGCTACTTTGTTAACTATGGTGTTTTCCGGTTTGTCTCTGGTAAAGATTGTGAACGTCTGTTACTCCACTCGGCTCAGCTGTAAACTCATGGACGTTCTTACCCGATGTTCTAGCGCTTCTCTGGCTCTATGGTGCTTCTTTGACTTCGTTTCCTCTGGTGAGTTCCTGGTTGCTATGATTTCGACTGTAACTGTGTTGTTAAATTTTCGGCCTGTCAAGGAATTGCCTCAGGTTATTGCTCTTTCTACTCGAGTGTAACCCACTTGTATCTTCTGCTGCTTGTTAATCTCTGTCTCACGAATCTAATGGTTGTTTTGGACTCAGGGGAAACTTCGGTGGTCGTTCGACGGCTTGAACAGGTAATGATACCCTTCCATGCTTCAAATTATCCTTCTTCTAGAATCATTGCTTACCAATGTCGCTCCTTTGGTCTGCAGCCTTACAAGTTCATATGCGATGGTTCTGCTTCTCGAACTTGGCTCTGTCTACTCAGGTAAGCTATAGCCGTCCTTCTAGCTTGTATAGGTTTATTTTTCCCCGGCTTATTTTCCTGTGGCGCGCATGTATATTAACCTTCAGGGTTTTCTGCTACAGGTTTGTGATTTCGACTTGAGTATGCGGCTCTCCGATTCCTATTCCACAGGAAAGAACTTATCTGTAGGCCCTGAATCTTCAATCTCCCGTTATATTAATAGTCCTATAGGTCTGAGGCCATGGGTTGTCGTAGTTGTCTATAGTTGAAGCTCATCTATGGTTTGCCTCTGCCAGTAGCTGTACTGGGTTGTTTACACGGCCGTTGGGTAGAAAGAATATTTATGTTTATATGTAAACCCTTGTCAAGGGTTTTTCCCTTAATGTCAGTTACAATCACGCACTTGATTATTTATTTTATGGAAATAAGAATCCGCGATGTATATGTTTCGTTTGACAATATAATTGATAGAATTTTTTTTAACAGATGATATTCGATTCACAACGAACATGAAAATGTGTAATGAAAGTACCTCTCTGTTTGGTCGTCTTCTGTGTATTGTTGTCTCCTGTGTCTTGTAGTCTTGTTCTATTCTCGGGCCATCTTTCCCTTTCTGTTATTCGCTATATGGTGTGCGAATGTTCGTCCAGGTTGGAGACAAGCTGTCTGTCTATCAATAATGGGACCACGCTGTCCGTGATCTTTCTAAGTTTATCATTTATCAAATTATTGAAAAAACATTCATTAAGCTACAACAATGAACAATAAACAATATTTTTAGATGGACAATGGTAGTAGAGGTCTGTCTCCGTAATGTTTTTTTTTTATTTTTTTATTTTTTTTTAATTCAAATTTGCGGAACCCCCACTTCATATTACATCTCTGTTTTTATATCTCTCTGTTACAGTTGATTTGCAGTTAATTAAAACTTCCATAGGGTTCAGTTAAACGAACTTATTATGGTTAATAACTACTACTTGTTTGATTCTACAGAACTTCTCTAAGCAGTTTCTCATCTCTCCCCTAAATTAACAAACCATTTCCTATTTACTGTTCAGTCCATTGTAATTCTAAATGTCTAACTAATTGTAACCTAACACACTGAATACGTCAGTAAACAAAATTAATACCCGGTCATGGCGAGCTGGATGCTCCTGCATCAGGCTCCCAGGGCAAAAAGAGATCATGGCTCCGGCCCATGAGCTTCTCGACCGAAGTCCCTGTTTGAGCAATCTGCCTGGCATCAAGCTACGAACTGTCCTCAATTGGACGGTTCTTCCACTTGACGAGGTAGTGCATGTAGTCCTTTCGGCGAGTTCGTCTAACCACTTGAGTTTCGAGGATGCTTTCGATCTCGCGAGGTTGAACGTAAGGCATATGTCTCTTCCAAGCTTCTCCATCTTCCTGGGTACTCCATGTAGACTGTCTGAGTGCATCTTCCTCCTTTTCCTTCGGGTCAGCCGTGTACGGGAACAGATCTGCTACGTTAAAGATAAGTGAAATGCCTATGTCAGGTGGCAATTGTATCTCGTAGGCATTAGTTGAAAACTTCCACAGGACTTTGCAAGGCCCTATCTTTTTATACTTCAGTTTATTGTACGTACCCCTAGGGAAACGTTCCTTGCGTAAGTGTGCGAGGACTTCGTCCCCCACTTCAAACTGCACTTCCTTCCTCTTTAGATCTGTGTGCTATTTGTACTTTAAGCTCCTGTCCTGTAACTTTATTTTCACCTGTTCATGCAAGTCTCTCATTGCATTAGCGAAATCTTCTCCGTCCGCACTCCGTCGTTCCTGCAATCCAAGATCCCGAAGTTCATGCACTCTGCGAGGATGCATGCCATACAGAATCTTGAAGGGACTGAAACCTATGCTGCGGTTAGGCGAGTCATTGTAAGGAAACTCTGCCTGTGCTAGCACCCGGTCCCATATCCGTTTCTCTCCGACTAGGCTACGTAACAGGTTTCCCAGACTTTTGTTTACAACTTTAGTATGCCCGTCGGTTTGCGGGTGATATGCAGAACTGTAGTTTAGTTGTGTGTCCATTTTCTTGCATAAGGTACGCCAAAAGCGTCTCGTGAATTTCACGTCTCTGTCTGAAAGGATGGATTTGGGCAGTCCATGTAACCTGATAATTTCATTGAAAAACAAGTGGGCCACGTGGGTGGCATCACTGGTTTTCTGGCAAGGTATAAAATGTGCCATTTTTGAGAATCTGTCCACCACTACCATTACTGAATCATATCCTCACTGTGTCTTTGGCAGACCTAAGACAAAATCCAAACTAACGGAACCCCACGGCCTGCTTGGGACGGGTAACGGTGCTTACAGTCTTATGTTATAGCTGTTCCCCTTTGCCAATTGGCACACCTTGCATTTGGTCACAAAACATTGTACATCTCGTCACATTTTTGTCAAAAATAAAAGTGATTAAGCTGCTCGAGGGTCTTATCCATGCCGAAGTGTCTGGCCAATACTCCACTATGTTTCTCGCGAATAATATTCTCCCTCATCGAGCAGTCAGGTATGCACAGCTGTCCTCCTTTAAACAACAACTTTTCCTGTAAATTGTAGTCCAACCAAGGATTGTTGCTCCTCACCAATGGGTTCTGGCACGCCTCATAGGCTTCTCTGAAATCTGTGTCTGTTTGGTATAGATCCCGTAAGTGCTCAAAACCCAGCATCTGTATAGTGCTTTCCTGCAGAAGTAAAGCCTTCCTACTCAATGCGTCCACCACCTTATTTGCTTGCCCACTAATGTGCTTCAGTACGAAATTAAACTCTGCAAATACTCTACCCATTTGGCATGTTTGTGGTTGAATTTGTGCTGCTGCATTACATATTGTAGTGCTGAATTATCCAAAAATAGCACTAATTCATTCCCCAATAAATAATGCCTCCAGTGTTTTAATGCCTGTACAACAACATAAAAGTATTTATCATATGATGAGTATTTCTGCCTACTCTCATTTAGTTTCTCACTGAAGAATGCCACCGGCTTGTCCTCCTGACTGAGTACAGCCCCGATTGCTGTCCCGCTGGCGTCACAACGTACCTGAAAGAATTTCTGGAAATCTGGTAGCCTCAGGATCGGCCTCTCAGTAATCTTCCTCTTCAACAACTGGAAACTTTTCTCTGCTGCTTCTGTCGACCGAAAAGGTTGGCTGGCCTTTTTGATGGTATCTAACATGGGTGCACAAATTTCGCTGAAATTCTTAATGAACTTCCTATAAAAACTTGCCAATCTGTGAAAACTATGTCCTTCAAATAAATTTTTCAGAGACGGCCTGTTTACTATTGTCGCTATCTTCTCCGGATCCATCTTCAGTTCATTTTCCGCTACCACAAACCCCAAGTAAATTAATTCCTTCTGCAGAAAAGTACATTTCTTCAAGTTTATCAGCAGTTTGTTCTGCTGTAATTTCTCCAGCACCTTACGCACATGTTGAAGGTGTTCTTCTTTCGTTCTGCTGAAAATTAGAATGTCATCCAAGTAAACTATCACAAACTTCCCAATATACTCATTCAACATCTCGTTCATGAGCCTCATGAATGTGCTGGGCGCATTGCTCAGCCCAAATAGGATGACCAACCACTCGTACAACCCTTCATTTGTCTTAAAGGCCATCTTCCACTCGTTCCCCTCTCGTATCCGAATCTGATGGTATCCGCTTTTCAAATCTATTTTTGAGAAATAAGCTGCCCTGCTTAAACAGTCCATCATATCATCCATTCGTGGTAACAGAAATCTGTACTGGATGGTAATTTTATTAATGGCCCTTGAGTCGATGCACATCCTGCATTCCCCTCATTTTTTGGGAGCGAGGACTGTTGGTACAGCACAAGGGCTTAAGCTCTCCCTTATCAAACCCTTGTCCAACAGTTCTTGCACCTATTTCCTGATTTCTTCATTATCCTTGGGGCTTATTCGGTAGACTGCTTTATTCGGCAAACTGGCTCCGGCTATGAAATCAATGTGGTGACTAATGCTCTGCTTGGGGGGCAACTTGTCTGGCAAGTCATCTAACACTATGTCTGCAAACTCTTCTACAATTCCCTGAATCTCTATAGGCAAGTCTGATATTTTCGTATGTAACAGAACTGTCCTTGCTTTCTTGACCACTGTATAACCTACCTCACTGTCTTTTACCTGTTTTAAAAACTATTTTCCACCCACCAGCAATGCTATGGTTTCGCCTATTTCAACTCCTCCTTTCTCTTCTTTGATAGGTACAAGCGTATGCTTGATTCCATCCTTCTCGAATTTATAACAATTCATCACTCCATCGTCTGTCACCTTCCTATCATATTGCCAAGGTCTGCCCAACAATATGTGACATACATCCATTGGCATGATGTCGCAAACAATATTGTCCTTATATCTGCCTATCTGAAACTCGACCTCGCTTTGTTCATCCACCAGCAATTGGTGTCCCTTTTGCAGCCATGAAACTCTATATGGATTGGGATGTTTTAAGCGTTTCAAATCCAGTTTTTCCACCGTTTCCATGGACACCAAATTGACGGTACTCCCGCTGTCAATTATTAATATGCAACACTTACCTCGTGATTTGCAAATTGTCCTGAACAGAGCTTTCCGCTGTGTCTGTTCAGTGTCCTCATTGATTGGTTTTAATAGCACTTTATGCAGCACCAAAGCTTCTCCTATCTCTGGAGCATTCTCCGCCTCCTGAGGGAGTGCTGCTATTTCCTCCGGTTGCGCCACATATGCACCCCGCTGTCCAGCTGGATCTGCTTCTAGACACTCAAACGAGTGGTGCCCCCACTTATGACATCTATAACACTGATAACCAGCCCCTCTTCCTCGGCCATTTCCTCTGCCGCGTTGGGATGATCTGCCACCTCTCATACTGTCTCCTCTATCTATTGTTCCTGAAGTTTTCGAAGTACTGGCTTCCTCACTGCTGCTAGCAGCCTGACCCCTGCCATAGGACTGGCCTTTCCCTCTATTGGCTCCTCGTCCTCTCCGGGCATTCTGCCTTCTGGCAATTTTCTCCTCCGCCTTTATCGCGCTCCGATATGCCTCCTCGGTATTATTCGGAGACAAAATACTTATTTCATCTAGAATTTCCATCCTCAACCCATTAACATACCTGGCTGTCCTTTCTGCGGTATTTTCTGTATATCCGGCTCGCAAATTCACTTGGTAGAACTCCTTCGTGTACTCTTTTACTATCAATCCTTTCTTTCTCAAATTCTGTACCTGCCTGTGTAATGCAATTTGATAGTCCCTTGGCAGAAATCTGCCCTTTAACTTGGCCACCATTCTTGACCTAGTTTTAATCAGCGCCTTACTCAACCTCTTCCTCTCGTTTTGGACACTATCCCACCATAGGGATGCATGTCCCTTTAGCTTCATCACTGCGAATTTGACTCTACAGTCTTCACTAAATTCCTCGCACTCAAAGTACTTGTCCATCTCGCTAATCCAATCCAATAAAACATCGATAGACAGGCTGCTGTCATACGTCGGGAGTTCTAGTTTAGGTTTACTGCTTGTGAGTAAAACAAACTTCAGCAATTTCACCTCTGCGGATTCACCTTCAGGTCCATCTGCTGCCACTTCTACTTCCTCTTCGCTGACATCACCCATTTTTGGATCTCTCCGTCTACCTGCCTCTACTGCTTCCAATCGAGCAACAACAATTCTGATTTCCTCTCGTAACCCTTCATCTACGAATCTATGAGCACCTCGGCCTCAGCCTCATCGCCCTATTTCCATATTCTCAGTCAACTTAATAAGCTCTGATACCACTCTAATGTAACCCAACCACACTGGCTCGCTATTCCACGTGACTGCAAGGTATGACGTGCTCACTAATGCTGAATGGTTATGTCTATGTGGAGATCGTCCGTGAATATTTTCATTGTTTATTACAGTTGTGAGTTAATATCGCATTTAATGATCAACCTTACACCTTGGGCTTGGTTCGCGCCTCACTCTTAGTCCCTATCACTTGGTCTTTTGGCTATTCTGGATTGTTCTGCCGCTGGAGGGTTCGGTGAGGGTTTCTGTCGAGTAGTCGTTGCTTTGTTAACTATGGTGTTTTCCGGTGTGTCTCTGGTAAAGATTTTGAACGTCTGTTACTCCACTGGTCTCGGCTGTAAACTCATGGACGTTCTTACCCGATGTTATGGCGCTGCTCTGGCTCTATGGTGCTTCTTTGACTTCATTTCCTCTAGTGAGTTCCTAGTTGCTATGATTTCGACTGTAACTGTATTGTTAAATTTTCGGCCTGTTAGGGAATTGCCTTAGGTTATTGCTCTTTCTACTCGGGTGTAACCCACTTGTATCTTCCGCTGCTTTTTAATCTCTGTCTCATGAATCTAATGGTTGTTTTGGACTCATGGGAAACTTCGGTGGTTGTTCGACGGCTTGAACAGGTAATGATACCCTTCCATGCTTCAAATTATCCTTCTTCTAGAATCATTGCTTACCAATGTCGCTCCTTCGGTCTGCAGCCTTACAAGTTCATATGCGATGGTTCTGCTTCTCGAACTCGGCTCTGTCTACTCAGGTAAGCTATAGCAGTCCTTCTAGCTTGTATAGGTTTATTTTTCCCCGGCTTATTTTCCTGTGGCGCGCATGTATATTAACCTTCAGGGTTTTCTGCTACAGGTTTGTGATTTCGACTTGAGTATGCGGCTCCCCGTTTCCTATTCCACAGGAAAGAACTTATCGATAGGCCCTGAATCTTCAAGCTCCCGTTATATTAATAATCCTGTAGGTCTGAGGCCATGGCTTATCGTAGTTGTTTATAGTTGAAGCTCATCTGTGGTTTGCCTCTGCCGGTAGCTGTACTAGGTTGTTTACATGGCTGTTGGGTAGAAAGAATATTTATGTTTATATGTAAACACTTGTCAAGGGTTTCGCCCTTAATGTCATTTACAGTCACGCACTTGATTATTTATTCTATGGAAATAAGAATCTGCGATGTATATGTTTCGTTTGACAATTTAATTGATAGAATTTTTTAAGCAGATGATATTCGATTCACAGAGAACACGAAAATGTGTAATGAAAGTAACTCTCTGTTTGGTCGTCTTCCGTGTATTGTTGTCTCCTGTGTCTTGTAGTCTTGTTCTATTCTCGGGCCGTCTTTCCCTGTTTGTTATTCGCTATATGGTGTGCGAATGTTCATCCAGGTTGGAGACAAGCTGTCTGTCTATCAATAATGGGACCACGCTGTCTGTGAGCTTTCTCAATTTATCATTTATCAAATTGTTGAAAAAAAATTCATTAAGCTACAGTAATGAACAATAAACAATATTTTCAGATGGACAATGGCAGTAGAGGTCTGTCTCTGTAATGTTTTTTTTTTTTTTTTTCTTCAATTCGAATTTGCGGAACCCCCACTTCGTATTACATCTCTGTTTTTATATCTCCCTGTTACAGTTGATTTGTAGTTAATTAAAACAGCCATAGGGTTCAGTTAAACGAACTTATTATGGTTAATAACTACTACTTGTTTGATTCTACAGAACTTGTCTAAGCAGTTTGTCATCTCTCCATTAAATTAACAAACCATTTCCTATTTACTGTTTAGTCCATTGTAATTCTAAATGTCTAACTAATTGTAACCTAACACACCGACTATGTTAGTAAAAAAATTAATTAAAAGAAACTACCTGATGACTCTAGAAAAAAAAACAATCCATATGACCAACAATTTTCAAACCTGGCTGAGACTTCACCTGGTCATTGCGAACTAGATTCTCCTGCATCATAATAGCTTTAAAATGTCGTTTTCTTTTTGTTTTAATATAACTATTAAAGGTATTAGATATATGCTAGTGGAGTTTTAATTTTAAAATATGTAAAGTGGATGGATTTCACCAATGATTTTAATTATAATTAAATTAAAATAATTAATATGGTTATAATTAATTTTTTAATAAAAATTCACCCCATCAATTAAAATATATTAATCACTTTTTATTATATAATCATTTTTAATTATATAATTGTGTTGTTAAGTATACATATTTTCTGCCCTTATTAATTCAAAAATATAATATATACGGACTAATATATTAATAAATTTGGTTTGCAATATTGTTTATTACGTAATATGATTATTTAACGTATGTTTTGCCATGTTATATTATTTTTATCTTTTTTTTTCATGCTTTTTTCATTATCATTGATTTCTTATTTCTAATGTTTAACCTTGCAATTGTTCACTAGGTTATTTTCTTCTTATTATAGTTTTATAACTTTTAGTTTATTTTTATCGAGGTCTTTTGGTTATCTTTCTTGCATATGTTATAGCCTATAAGTGTTATTTCATCTATAATGTTTAACATTGCAATGATTCATTGGGTTATTTTCTTCTCACTATAGATTTGTATCTTTTAGTTCTCTTTAACCGGGGTCTTTTGGTTATCTTTGTTGCATGTGTTATAGCCTATAAGTGTTATTTCAATAGAATTGATTACTTCATATACAATTACATTAGTTGCTTCAATAGCTGGTCCATCAATTGTATAACAATTATATCTCTGTGCTAGTGCTATCATTCAAGAACAACTTCACAAATAAATAATTTTGTAAGACAACAAATACTCAGACAATACTCCAAACTCTTCAATGCAATTTGGGTCGAAAAATAAATGCTACATATCCCATTGTTTTCTCCATCATTGCAAATAGCGTTTCTCCCCTCACTATTCTAGTTATTTCAAATAACTGGAGTCTTGTTTCCCTAGAAATCACCACCTGCGACTATTTTGCGTCTGAAACACGGTACAAGAATAAAACTGCCATCCATATTTTTCATTGTCCTGATTTCCACCCTCTTATTAATAGAAAACAAAGCTGCAGATAAATACAAGTCATCTCAACATTCAATTCACTAACAAATTTTCATACACTTTCAACATAACATAATGCACATGCGTGAAACCACAAAGCAATGCTCTTATGCACAACCACCTTCGACCTCAACAATGCCCTTCTATCACTTATCGACATTTGAAAATAATATTAATAAATGTGGGACCCAGACATCGTGGCATGAAGCATTTATTCTCCGCGCACGCTACCTTTAAACAACACAATCCATTGTGTGGAAAAAGGTTTCAAGCTTTCATTATATGCACTCCACATCCCACAAGCTCTATTAGTAATACAAATAATATCAAAACACATTACAATTAAAAGACCCCTTTGCACTTCCCTCATTTTGCATAGATTATGCACATGCATTTGTTCTTCGCATAAATTTCGCACACGCACAACCATCTCCTCACAAATACTTCTGCACTTAGTAACACCCTCAATCATTAACATTCAAAACTAATATTATTTAGTGGTTACACATTGTTAAATACATCCATAAATAATAATTAAAAAAGAGATTTGTATACTTATTATCTTAGTAAACTTTGCACAAAAAATTTGCATAACATTTGCATGCACAATAGCCTCCATCCAACTTCATCCATACAAATACATCTGCATTCAATAATGCCCTTAATTGACATTCGAAACTCCACACACAATACCTCCAAACAACTAGCTTCGATACTGATATTAATTAATGATTATACGTTGTGAAATATGTCCCTAAATAAGAATTAAAAAGGAGATTTTTATATTTATTATTTTAGTAAACTTTGCACAAAATTTTCACATAAAATTTGTACACACACAACAATATTCACACAACTTCATCTGCAAAACTACTTCCACACTCAATAATTCCCTTAAATAACATTTGAAACTTTGCACATGATACCTCCAAACAGCTAGCTTCGCACAACCACCTTCATATAACTACTTTCGTAATTCTAGAAAATGTTACCAAATAATAAGAAGAAAAGACAAAGCCTTCTTGATAGGTATTGAAATTATGGTCTTTTGGCACTACCATCTATGCAAAAGAACTCAATTCTCCCGCACATACTCTATCTTCCACACAGTAAACATTCAACAGAACGACCCCAATGCTCATTGTGCAAAGGACCTCAGCTCTTTGGCACATACTTTATAATCCACACAAGCAAACATAATAATATTAATTTGACATTTGTTCTTCCCAACCCCGGCCCTGAGGCCTTTTCAAACAACCTGCAACCGCATGAATTCTTGCATCATTTAAGAAAGCATTAACATAATAGTACCTTGCAACCGCATCAATAGTTAGTTTCACACAACCACCTTCGTAAAACTACTTCCATAGGTGTAAACAACGCTCCTAAATAATAATTTAAGAAGAAAAAACATTCCGCACATTTGTTACATAGTTTATTTAGCACCTTTGTCTATGCAAAATACCTCGGTTCTCACATAGATACTCTTTCGCACAATGAAATCGTACCAATTACCCCATATTTTATTAGTATCACAATGCTCACTATGTAAAGGACCCCAGCTCACCCGCGCATAATAATATTAATTCGACATTTGTTCATCCCCCTCCCCCCAAGCCTATGCAAACAAGTTGCATGATTTTTTTCATCATTGAATAAATCATTAACATAATAGTGCCTTGCAACCGCATCAAAAACTAGTCTTGCACAACCACCTTTTTACAACTACTCCTCTAGTTTCAAAAAACATTCCTAAATAATAAAAAATACAAAGCCTTTCGCACACTTGTTACACAGTTTACTTAGCACCCCTGTTTATGAGGAAATTCTCGATTCTCCCATAGATACTCTTTCGCACAAAGAAACCATACTAATTATTGCATCGTTCATCAATATCAAACCACTCACTATGCAAAGGACCCCAACTCTCCCACAAATAATAATATTAATTTAACATTTATTCAGCACTTCCCCCTCTCCCCAAGCCTATGCAAATAATTTGCAACCACATCAATTCTCATATCATTGAATAGAGCAATAAAAAAACAACTGCATCAATTATCACATGATTGAGCATAGTGCTAGTTACATAACAATGATAGTGTCAGAACACTCACCAAGACAATAACCATTCAAAGAAATTATTTTATTTTAGTTTTAAAATGAATTTTTGAGCATTGGAAAAAAATGAAAATAAAACACTCTCCACCAAGGGAATTATGTCCCATCAAAGCTTCCTCAATCAATAAAAAATTAGAAATAACATTTACTGAAAATTCAAAAATTAATTTTGAATTTATGCAAAAATATAAATATTAAGCATTTTCCCAAAACTCTGATTAAAATTGCAAAACACAACCAAATAATGCATTGTCAATGCAAATTTACCTCGAAGCTAATGCTATAGTTTGTGACAAGGCAGGTACTAATAACATGCACGAGATTCATGCTATGATTTAAAAAGGTGAAGTCACAACTTTATCATAATAATTAAGAAATTTTCATTTATTATTCACTAATTATAATAGTTGTTTTTGACATATCCAAATAATGTTAAAGATTAAACAAAAATTGAGCTTATATAGAGATTTTCATTGGGTATGATTTAAAATTGTTTTTTTCTGGATAAGAGTTAGTTATTTTCGGACTTAAGGAAACACATTAACAATCCAAGATCTAGAGATATCTAGTATGAGTGAAAGTTTGTCTCTTAACAAACCACTAGCAATCCAAGATCTAGAATATCTGGTATGAGTGAAAGTTTGTCTCTTTACAAACCACTAAGAATACAAGATCTAGAAACATATGATATGAGTAAAAATTTGTCTCTTTAGAAACCATCAAATTCTGTCTCGCGATTTTCTTTTGCTGAACGTATTGGAACGCATATGCAAGCAATTAGCAAGGATTCAAGAGAAATATTACTTGGTATTATACACACAGCAGCATGAAGCTCCACCATGGAGTTTTCCTTTATCATTTTCCACTCCCAATTAACATTTTCTCCATGCGGCAGGCCCTGCTTGCACCCATGACACCCATTAATCAATGAGTTGACACATGGGAGTAAGCATAGGGAGGAATAAGCAAGTCGTTTTATTGTTCCAGACACCCAAATATCTCCACACAATTCAAGAGAAATTGAACGATTCTAGATGGTGGAAAGAGTCAAATACAAAGGCAGCCCAACCGTCGTTGTAGTCCCTAACCCGATTAATTGAAGATTGAGGTTATTTCATGGCCAACCCACAAAGTCAACCAGTGACTTTGTTCTTCTGGTCATCCGAATGTACAATCTACTCAAGATTCCCCGCAACACCTCGTCAGCTGTATCCAGTTCATCATAGTTATCAATCATTGGGTCATTGCCTTGAACTTATTTACGTGGCAAATTTTTGGAATTTGATTGAGAGCGACCAATATATATATATATGTGTGTTGTGTGTTGGTATATGCGTTGTGGGGGTGGGGGTTGGGGTGTTATTGATTTATTAGTGGCGGTGTATATGTTCATCATTTTTTAAACTAGTATATTATTTAAAAGTGGTATATGTGAGATTTATTATACCCATCTTTAGATTTAACAAATACATTACAGCCGCTGCTCATTAATGGATCAATGATATAATATATATCGGTTGCCCTCATGAATAAAAGAAGAGTCAATTATGGTTTATACTTTTTTGAGGATGTTGCATTGCCTTAACTTATTTTCATTGAAGATTTTGACAAGTCTATTCGTTATCAAAGTTGAAAATTTAATAATAAATAAAAATTAAATAACCATACAAAATATTTGAAAAATATCGCTTCATGAAAAATTTAGATATAAAAAAATTAAATCTTTAATCATATTATTTAGGATGATTAATTAAATTTAATTGAATTATCTAATTTAAAAATATTTTAAAATTTATGAATAAATACAACCAACTCTTATATTTTCTATCTATCAAATTACAAAATATTTCAAAATCTACGATTAAAATTGCTAAATATTTCAAAATCTTCGAGTGAGAAATCTCTGAAAATCTAGCAGCTTCTTGAGAGAGGAAACTTGTACTTGGTCAACGCATCCTATCTATGGTTAATGCTTTTTATCCAATATTATGAAACCTTGCCACCTTGCCAATCAAAATGATGTCATGTATTAGCTCATACATTTGGTAATAGCTTTAAAATGTCGTTTGTTTTTGGTTTTAATATAACTATTAAAGGTATTAGATACATGTTAGTGGAGTTTTAATTTTAAAATATGTAAAAGGGACGGATTTCACCAATTATTTTAATTATAATTAAATTTAAAACCATTAATTCTTAAACTTTTTTCAAGCATCACTTCATTATTAAAATATTAATCACTTTTATTATATAGTCATTTTTAATTATATAATTTTGTTGTTAATTATGAATATTTTCTACTATTATTAATTCAAAAATATGATATCTACGGATAATATATTAATAAATTTGGTTTGCAATATTGTTTATTATTTTTATCTTTTTTTTTCATGCTTTTTTCATTATCATTGATCTCTTATCTCTAATGTTTAACTTTGCCCGGATTCATTAGGTTATTTTCTTCTTATTATAGTTTTATATTTTTTAGTCTTCTTTTATCGAAGTCTTTTGGTTATCTTTATTGCATGTGTTATAGCCTATAAGTGTTATTTCATCTATAATGTTTAACATTGCAATGATTCATTAGGTTATTTTCTTCTCACTATAGATTTGTATCTTTTAGTTCTCTTTAACCGAGGTCTTTTGGTTATCTTTGTTGCATGTGTTATAGCCTATAAGTGTTATTTCAATAGAATTGATTACTTCATATAAAATTACATTAGTTGCTTCAATAGCTGGTACATCAATTGTATAACTGTTATATCTCTGTGCTAGTGCTATCGTTCAAGCACAACTTCACAAATAAATAATTTTGTAAGACACCAAATACTCAGACAATACTCCAAACTCTTAAATGCAATTTGGGTCAAAAAAATAAATGCTACATGTCCCATTGTTTTCTCTATCACTGCAAATAGCATTTCTCCCCTCACTATTCTAGCTATTTCAAATATTTGGAGTCTTGTTTCCCTAGAAACCACCACCTGTGACTATTTTGCACCTGAAACGTGGTACAAAAATAAAACTGCCATCCATATTTTTCATTGTCCTGATTTCCACCCTCTTATTAATAGAAAACAAAGCTATAGATAAATAAAAGTCATCTCAACATTCAATTCACTAACAAATTTTCATACACTTTCGACATTACAGAAATTCACATGAGTGAAACCACAAAGAAATGCTCTTATCGACATTTGAAAATAACATTAATAAATGTGGGACCCAAATATCGTGGCATGACGCATTTATTCCTTGCGCCCGCTACCTTTGAACAACACAGTCCATTGTGTGGAAAAAGGTTTCAAGATTTCATTATATGCACTTCCACATCCCACAAGCTCTATTAGTAATAAAAATAATAACAAAACACATGACAATTAAAAGACCCCTTTGCACTTCCCTCCTTTTGTACAAATTATGCACATGCATTTGTTCTTCCCATAAATTTCACACACGCACAACCATCTCCTCAAAAATACTTACGCACTCAGTAACACCCTCAATCATTGACATTCAAAACTAATATTATTTAATGGTTATACATTGTTAAATACATCCATAAATAATAATTATAAAAGAGATTTGTATACTTATTATCTTAGTAAACTTTGCACAAAACATTTCCATAACATTTGCATGCACAATAGCCTCCATCCAACTTCATCCATACAATTACCTCTGCATTCAATAATGCCCTTAATTGACATTAGAAACTCCACACACAATACCTCCAAACAACTAGCTTCGATACTGATATTAATTAACGATTATACATTGTGAAATATGTCCCTAAATGAGAATTAAAAAGGAGATTTGTATATTTATTATTTTAGTAAACTTTGCAAAAAACTTTCACATAAAATTTGTACACACACAACAATCTCCACACAACTTCATTTGCAAAACTACTTCCACACTCAATAATTCCCTTAACTAACATTTGAAACTTTGCACATGATACCTCCAAACAGCTAGTTTCGCACAACCACCTTCATATAGCTACTTTTTTAATTCTAGAAAATGTTACCAAATAATAAGTATAAAAGAAAAAGCCTTCTGCACATTTGTTTATAGCACAACACCTTTTAGTCATAGGTATTGAAATTATGGTCTTTTGGCACTACCATCTATGCAAAAGAACTCAATTCTCCTGCACATACTCTATCTTCCACACAGTAAACATTCAACAGAACGACCCCAATACTCATTGTGCAAAGGACCTCAGCTCTTTGGCACATAATTTGTAATCCATACAAGCAAACATAATAATATTAATTATACATTTGTTCATCCCACCCCCCGGCCTCGAGGCCTATGCAAACAACCTGCAACCGCATGAATTCTTGCATCATTTAACAGAGCATTAACATAATAGTACCTTGCAACCACATCAATAGTTAGCTTCGCACAACCACATTCGTAAAAATACTTCCGTAGTTGTAAAAAATGCTCCTAAATAATAATTTAAAAAGAAAAAACATTCCGCACATTTGTTACATAGTTTATTTAGCACCTTTGTCTATGCAAAATACCCCAGTTCTCACATAAATACTCTTTCGCACAATGAAACCATGCCAACTACCCCATATTTTATTAGTATCACAACACTCACTATGTAAAGGACCCCAGCTCACCTGTGTATAATAATATTAATTCGACATTTGTTCATCCCCCTCCCCCCAAGCCTATGCAAACAAGTTTCATGAATTTTTTCATCTTTGAATAAATCATTAACATAAGAGTGCCTTGCAACCGCATCAACAACTAGTCTTGCACGACCACGTTTGTACAACTACTTCTCTAGTTCCAAAAAACATTCCTAAATAATAAAAAATACAAAGCCTTTCGCACACTTGTTACATAGTTTATTTAGCACCCTTGATTATGAAAAATTTCTCGATTCTCCCATAGATACTCTTTCGCACAATGAAACCATACTAATTATTGCATCGTTCATCAATATCAAAACACTCACTATGCAAAGGACCCCAACTCTCCCGCAAATAATAATATTAATTCAACATTTATTCAACACTTCCCCCTCTCTCCAAGCCTCTGCAAATAATTTGCAAGCACATCAATTCTCACATCATTGAATAGAGCAATAAAAAACAATTGCATCAATTATCACATTATTGAGCATAGTGCTAGTTACATAGCAATGATAGTGTGAGAATACTCACCAACACAATAACCATTCAAAAAAAATCTTTTATTTTAGTTTTGAAATGAATTTTTGAGCATTGCAAAAAAATGAAAATAAAACACTCTCCACCAAGGGAATTATGTCCCTTCAAAGCTTCCTCAATCAATAAAAAATTAGAAATAACATTTACTAAAAATTCAAAAATTAATTTTGAATTTATGCAAAAATATAAATATTAAGCATTTTCCCAAAACTTTGGTTAAAATTGCATAATACAACCAAATAATGTATTAGCTAATGCTATAGTTTGTGACAAGGCGGGTACTAATAACATGCACGAGATTCATGCTATGATTTAAAAAAGTGAAGTCACAACTTTATCATAATAATTAAGAAATTTTCATTTATTATTCACTAATTATAATAGTTGTTTTTGACATATCCAAATAATGTTAAAGATTAAAAAAAATTGAGCTTATATAGAGATTTTCATTGGGTATGATTTAAAACTGTTTTTGTTTGGATAATAGTTAGTTCTTTTCGGACTTAAGGAAACACATTAACAATCCAAGATCTAGAGACATCTAGTATGAGTGAAAGTTTGTCTCTTTACAAACCACTAGCAATCCAGGATCTAAAATATCTGGTATGAGTGAAAATTTGTCTCTTTACAAAACACTAAGAATTCAAGATCTAGAAACATATGGTATGAGTAAAAATTTGTCTCTTTACAAACCATCAAATTATGCCTTGCGATCTTCTTTCGCTGAAAGTATTGGAACACAGATGCAAGCAATTAGCAAGGATTCAAGAGAAATATTACTTAGTATTGTACACAAAGCAGCATGAAGCTCCACCATGGAGTTTTCCTTTATCATTTTCCACTCCCAATTAACACTTTCTCCATGCGACAGGCCCTGCTTGCACCCATGACACCCATTAATCAGCCAGTTGACACATGGGAGTAAGCACAGGGAAGAATAAGCAAGTCGTTTTATTGTTCCAGGCACCCAAATATCTCCACAGAATTCAAGAGAAATTGAACCATTCTAGATGGTGGAAAGAGTAAAATATAGAGGCATCCCAACCGTCGTTGTAGTTCCTAACCCGATTAATTGAAGATTGAGGTTATTTCATGGCCAACCCACAAAGTCAACCAGTGACTTTGTTCTTTTGGTCATCCGAATGTACAATCTGCTGAGGATGCCCCGCAACACCTCGTCAGCTGTATCGAGTTCATCATAGTTATCAATCGTTGGGTCATTGCCTTGAACTTATTTACGTGGCAAATTTTTGGAATTTGATTGAGAGCGACCAATATATATATATAATATTATGTGTGTGTGTGGGGTGGGGGGGTGTTATTGATTTATTAATGGGTAGGTTGTATATGTTCATCATTGGTTAAACTAGTATATTATTTAAAAGTAGGTCTATGTGAGATTGTATATACCCATCTTTAGATTTAAGCAAATACATTACAACCGCTGCTCATTAATGGATCAATGATATAATATATGTCGGTTGCCCTCATGAATAAAAGAAGAGTCAATTATGTCAATTATTTATACTTTTTTGAGGATGCTGCATTGCCTTAACTTATTTACATTGAAGATTTTGAGAAGTCTATTCGTCATCAAAGTTGAAATTTCTAAAATATTTAAAAATAAATAAAAATTAAATAACCATACAAAATATTTAAATAATATCGTCCCATGAAAAATTTAGATGTAAAAAAATTAAATCTCTGCTCATATTATTCATGCTGATTAACTAAATTTAATTGAATTATCTAATCTAAAATATTTTAAAATTTATGAATAAATACAACCAACTCTTATATTTTCTATCTATCTAATTACAAAATATTTCAAAATCTACGATTAAAATTGCTAAATATTTCAAAATCTTCGAGTGAGAAATCTCTCAAAATCTAGCAGCTTCTTGAGAGAGGAAACTGTACTTGGTCAACGCGTCCTATCTAATGTTAATGCTTTTTATCCAATATTATAAAACCTTGCCAATCAAAATGACGTCATGTATTAGCTCATACATTTGGTAATGCTTTAAAATGTCGTTTGTTTTTGGTTTTAATATAACTATTAAAGGTATTAGATATAGGCTAGTGGAGTTTTAATTTTAAAATATGTAAAGTGGATGGATTTCACCGATGATTTTAATTATAATTTATAATAATGAAAAATAATTAATATAATTATAATTAATTTTTTTAATAAAATTCCTTTATCAATTAAAATATATTAATCACTTTTATATTATTAGTTCATTTTAATTTATATTGGTTGAATTATAAATATTTTCTATTATTACTAATTCAAAAATTATAATTATACTCACTTAATATATTAATTAAAATGGTTGTAATATTATTTTATTGTGTAATATGATTTTTTTAGCGTATGTTTAATGCGATATTAATATCTTTTTTGTAGGTTTTTTTGTTCATGCTTTCTTCATTATTATTGATGTCTCATCTATAATATTTAACTTTACAATGATTTATTAGGTTACTTTCTTTTTATTATGGATTTATATCTTCTAGTTCTCTTTGACCATGATCTTTGTGATCTTTTGGTTATTTTTGCTATATGTGCTCTTTGACCATGATCTTTATGATCTTTTGGTTATTTTGCTATATGTGTTATTTTAATAGAATTGATTGCTTCATCTACAATTAAATAAGTTGTTTCAATAGCTAGTTCATCAATTGTATAAATATTGTATCTTTGTATTACTATTATTGTTCAAGTACAATTTCACAAATAACATTTTTTTGTAAGACAACAAAAGTTTGGACAATACTCTAAATTCTTAACCGTAATTTGCGAAGAAAAAATGCTACATGCCCTATTATTTTCTCTATCATTGCAAATAGTGTTTTTGCCCTCACTATTCTAGCTATTTTAAATATTTGCAGTCTCATTTCCCTAGAAATCACCACCTACGACTATTTTACGTTTGAAATACAATACAAAGATAATACCGCCATCCATATTTTTCGTTGTCCCGATGTCCACCCTCTTATTAATAGAAAACAAATCTGTAGATACATACAAGTCATTTCAACATTCAATTCACCGACCAATTTGCATACACTTTCGACATTACAAAAATGCACATGTGTGAAACCGCAAAGAAATTCTCTTACTCACAACCACCTCCTGACTCCACAATGCCCTTCTATCACTTATCAACATTTGAAACTAATATTAATAAATGTCAGACCCAAATATCGTGGACATGAAGCGTTTATTTTCTACACACGCTACCTTTGAACAACACAATCCATTGTGTGCAAAAATATTTCAAAATTTCATTTTATGCACTTCCACATCCCACAAATTCTATTAATAATAAAAATAATATCAAAACACATTACAATTAAAAGACGCCTCCACATTTCCCTCATTTTTCATAGATTATGCACATGCATTTATTCTTCGCATATCTTCTGCACACGCACAACCCTCTTCGCAAAACTACTTTCACGCTTAGTAACATCCTCAGTCATTGGCATTCGAAACTGATATTAATTAATTATTATACATTGTTAAATACATCCCTAAATAAGAATTGAAAAATAGATTTGTGTATTTATTGTCTTAGTAAACTTTGCACAAAACTTTCATATAACATTTGCACGCACAACAACCTCTGTCCAACTTCGTCCATACAATCACTTTTGCACCCAATAATGCCCTTAATTAACATTCAAAACTCCACACGCAATACCTCCAAACAACTAGCTTTGAAACTGATATTAACTAATGATTATACATTGTGGAATACATCCCTAAATAAGAATTAAAAAGGAGATTTGTATATTTATTATCTTACTAAACTTTGCACAAAAGTTTCACATAACATTTGCACACACACAACAACCTCCACATAATTTCATCGGCACAACTACTTCCCAACTCAATAATTCCCTTAACTAACATTTGAAACTCTGCACATGATACCTCCAAACAATTAGCTTTGCGCAACCACCTTCATATAACTACTTCCATAATTCTGAAAAATGTTGCTAAATAATAAATAAAAAAGATAAAGCCTTCTACACATTTGTTTTACAGCACAACACTTTTTCTTCATATGTAGAAATTATGTTTTTTTTGCTCTCCCATCTATGCAAAAGAACTCAAATCTCCCGCACATACTCTATCCTCTGCACAGTAAACATTCCACACAACAATCCCAATACTCATTCTGTAAATGACCTCAACTCTCCGACACATACTTTGTACTCCACATAAGCAAACATAATAATATTGATTCGAAATTTATTCAACCCAACTCCTGGCCCCAAGGCATATGCAAAAAACCTGCAACTGCATCAATAGTTAGCTTCACACAACCATCTTCGTACAACTACTTTCATAGTTGCAAAAAACGTTCCTAAATAATAATTTAAATGAAAAAGCATTCCGCACATTTGTTACATAGTTTATTTAACACCTTTCTCTATACAAAATATGCAAAATACCCTGATTCTCTCATAGATACTCTTTCGCACAATGAAACCATACCAATCACCACATCTTTTATCGGTATCACAACACTCACTATGCAAAGGACCCTAGCTCTCCCGCATATAACAATATTAATTTGACATTTGTTCAACCCCCGTCTTCCCGCAAACCTATGCAAACAAGCTACATGAATTCTCGCATCATTGAATAAAGCATTAGCATAATAGTGCCTTACAACTGCATCAACAACTAGCTTTTCACAACCATCTATGTAAAACTACTTTTGTAGTTGCAAAAGACATTCCCAAATAATTATTTAAAAATACAAATCATTCCTCACATTTGTTACACAATTTATTTAGCGCCCTCGTCTATGCAAAAGACCTCGGTTCTCCCATAGATACTCTTTCGCACAATGAAACCATACCAATTATTGCATCGTTTATCAATATCAAAGCACTCACTATCCAAAAGACCCCAACACTCCCTCAAATAGTAATATTAATTCGACATTTATTTAGCCCTTTCCCCCCTCCCCCGAGCCTATGCAAATAAGCTACAACCACATCAATTATCACGTCATTTAATAGAGCAATAAGAAAACAACTACATCAATTATCACATTATTCAGCATGGCCCTAGTTACATAACAATGATTGTTTCAAAACACTCACCAACACGATAGCCATTCAAAAAAATTGTTTTGTTTTAGTATTAAAATGAATTTTCGAGCATTACAAAAAAAAAAAAAATACTCTCCACCAAGGGAATTATATTCCATCAACCAATCAAAATTAGAAGTAACATTCACTGAAAATTCAATTTTTTTTTTTGAATTTATGCAAAAATAGAAATATTAAGCATTTTCCCAAAACTTTGGTTAAAATTACAAAAACACAACCAAATAATGCATTGTCAATGCCAATTGACCACAAAGCAAATGCTATAGTTCGTGAAACTAATAACATGCAACATATTCATGCTGTGATTTAAAAAGGTAAAGTGGCAACTTTATCATAATAATTAAGAAATTTTCATTTATTATTCACTAATTATAATAGTTGTTTTTGACATATCCAAATATTGTTAAAGATTAAACAACAAGCAAGCTGATATATAGATTTTTATTGGGGATAATTGAATTTTTTTTTTTTGGATAAGAGTTGGTTCCTTTTCCTTAACTCACATATAGATTTTTGTTGGGTATGATTTAAGATTGTTTTTAATTGGATAAGAGTTAGTTTTTTCTGGACTTAAGGAAACACATTAACAATCCAAGATCTAGAGGCATTTGATATGAGTAAAAGTTGGTCTCTCTACAAACCACTAACAATCCAAGATCTAGAGGCATCTAGTATGAGTGAAAGTTTGTCTCTTTACAAACAATTAACAATCCAAGATCTAGAGGCATCTGGTATGATTGAAAATTTGTCTCTTTACAAACAATTAACAATCCAAAATCTAGAGACATCTAGTATGAATGAAAATTTGTCTTTTTGTAAACCATAAGGTAATTCCAAACGACGTGATTTTTATTAAATAAAAATGATGAGTCAAAGTACATTCTTTAATAATAATTAATAATAATTATTCCTACTATTATTTGACAACTAAATAAATCACTTTATTAAATAAATATAAAGCTCTGCATGATCTCCCATATATAATTCTGGCTCATGATGGAACTAGCAAATTTACAACGCTTAGCAAATCTACAACGCTTCGAGAAAACACTAGGCCCCATTGGATTGACAAACTCCACATCATTGGAGTCTTTAATAAAAAAAAATTGATCAGCATTAAGCAAGAAGGTAAAAGAGTGCATTATCGTTGCGTGACTACTCAACCAACCAGCTGATTTATCATACGTCGCTGAATATTTCCCTTCATAATCTGGCGAACACTGAACAAAAAGATAAGTTCCCATTGACCACTTCCACCCAAACAAGCCTGTGGAGAAGTTAAGTGGATAAGTTTGGTGGCCACTTTTAGACTCCAATTTTAATATACAGTAATAAATTGGTTTTATGAAATAAATATTTTTATAGTTAAATATATATTTTAACATTTTTATCCATATAAAATGTTTAAACAATTAAAGTAAATAATTGTTCACGTTAAATGTTTTGTTCATGTTAATTTCATTTTTTGGTTTGAATAATGATAATAATAATTAAGAAAAAATAGATCCCTAATTGCATTTATTTTTGTAGTCACATGAATCGTTTATTGACATAAATTTAAAAAAATGGAAGTATTGTAAAATTTCATGTCCGAGAATATTTTGGAATTAAGTCAATTATATATTCAAAGTTTTTTTCCCAATTTTTTAATATAATTTAATGAAATTGTTGGTCTTTGTTTATTAGGAGTTATTATTTAATACTTTAAAAACATAAAACCAAGTATAAATACATAATAAGTTTAAAGATATTTATAAAAGCTTTGAAAATAGATGAGGGAAGTTTGTATTTGACTTCCTGAAGAACCATAATTACTTTTTTTGTCAAATAAATGATTTATTGACTTATATTTTCAAAAATAGAAATAATGTAAAAAGGAGTTGTCTATAATGAGACTTTAATGAGACTTTTTGGAGATTCTGGTGACGGAATCCGGCGGAGGAAATTGAAGTTGAATCTTGATTTGTTGCAGTTAAAATGGTTTTTTAACTGCATATTTGGATTCAACACCCTGAAAAACCCCTGGGACGCTTTGATTGTCCAGAAACTAGCTATCAAACTAGCCATTCCAATAAATTGCTGCCGGATTTCGACCGGAAATACCCATCGGAAAAGCTTTTGGAGAATATTTTGGAATTAAATCAATTCTATATTCAAAAATTGTTTTTATTATTACATAATTTAGTTGGAATTTTTTAAATATAATTTAATGAAACTGTGGGTATTTGTTTATTGGGAATTATTATTTAATACTTTGAAAACATAAAACCATTTGAGTAGAAATACGTAACAAGTTTAAAGAGATTCATAAAAGCTTTGAAAATAGATTAGGCAAGTTTGTACTCTACTTCGTGAAGATTCTCAAAGCATTCTGCAATTGAAGGAGATGTGGTGTCAAAGCATTGTTCAATTGAAGGAGGTGTGGTTTTAAGACATAGTGTTTCTAGCCAGCAAACGCTTTTGGTAGATGGATGTGGTATTCTTCTTAAAGTCGATGTGGTATTCTTTTTAAAGTGAATTATATTTGGATTTTATTGAAATTGCCTAAGTCATTTATCATTTTTTTATTGAACCATTTATATTTTCCTTTGTATTTTTTATTTTTGAATAAGTAATTAAAAAATTTTCATCACTTTTAATTTATTAATTTTTTAATTACAATTGTTATTTATAAGCAAGAAAACATATTATGAAATTATTTAGTGTAAATGGTAGATTGGAATATAAACATTAAAATATGATATTTTCTTGTTATAATTAAAGCTAAATTTTACGATCATAACTTAATTTTCCTAAAATAAATTTAAATAATAAAATTAAATATAATTTTCAAAACAAATTTATAATATTAAAATGTTAATTAAATATTTTTTAAAATAAATTCATAAATGTGAAAATTAGAATTGTTTTTTTTTATTAATATTAATTACAAAATTTAATTAATAAAATTTTCAAATTAATACCATCTATAATTAATTAATGTTATCTAATAGAATCCATATTATTCTATTTTTAAGAAAAATCATTCCCTCTCCTTCCACTCACCCACCACCCTAACCACCATCCCAAAATAGTTTGATTAAGTTAAAATAATTAAACACAATATGTTTGTCTTTATTTGAATATAATATATATTATATATATAAATATAATATATTAATATATTTTAATTTTTTTTTATTTACATAAAAATTAGCAATGGTTTTCTTAGTTAATTCTTTAAACATTTTTAAATATGTATTTACCCATAATCATTAATGCAAATTATATTACTTATATTAAAACAACCTAGATTAGATCTTTCTTTGCAAAATCTTAGAACAAGATTTTCACATTATAATAAATGAAGGTTGTATTTTCACCTTAATTAGTAGAAAATAAAATCTCTAGACAATACCAATAATTTTTATGACATGCTAATCAAGTTATATACCAGTTAGGATCTAATACCTGTATCCATATGGCTAAATCTTACCAAATGACTTGTATCTATAGGTTGGGCAATAACATCATAGATTATATCATTTTAGATATCCCAATATACAAACAAATAATAAATTCTTTTAAATGACCATGAAGGTGAATTTCATCATAGACGTTTATCTATAACATTAAAATTGTTTTGCACAGAAAATTTATTGAGGAAAAATAGGGTAATGGAAGATACTATCATTTTGATGAAAATAAAGTTAAACATTTTTCAAGGTCTTGAACTAAATATCATATCCTATAATAACAATATTGAGGACCTATATCATAATTTTACGACAAATCTCTTTGCTTCCATTAACAAATTCTATATTGAAGTGCTAAGGAGAAAGACAAATAGGATAGTCAACCCATGGTATGACAACAAATGTGAAAATGGTAGAAAATCCATCATGGATACTTCCATTGGGTGCTTAAAATTAGATAAGATAAAAAGATACAAAACCATAATTTAGAGGAAAAGGGGCACTACATTGATAGATATCAAGAGAAGCTTATCCACCTATCAAAGATCAATCCTGAGAGATTGTCGAGGTGAGTTTTGATTCCTAAAACTAAAGAAAATGATACAATCATCTAAATTAATGAAATTTCTACTTCAAAAATCTATATGAATCACCTACTATTGTGGACAATATTTCAAATGTTTGTATACACGATGAAGTGTTTTTTATAGAAGACTTAAAATTTGGGGCTAAGAATCTTGTAAAGGGGAAGTCTAAGGACATCAAAGGTACACTGGTGAAATATTGACAATTTGAGAGTCTATCCTCATCCATGGTATACCCAGGCTCTTCAATTTAGCAGTTAATGGGGATTTTGTAAACCATAGAGTCAAAGAATCATTATTCTTATCATTGAAGTGGGGATAAAAATAATCTCTCTAATTATAGGGCTACTATGATTATCCCAGACTTATCCAAGATTTAAGCAATTAAGAAAAAATATAAGAATATGTCTTGAAAGTCACAAAAAATAGTTAAAGGACAAGTTGGATTAGGGGACATCATTTGATTATGCACCATCTTGTTCTATTTACGACCATTATGGAAGAATTTTGCAATACAAAGCAAAATTTTATTGGTTGTTTCTTTAATTTTAGGTGTTTTTTTTTATATTATTCCTAGGACTAACCTTTGGAATATGTTAAAAGAGCTAAAAGTTCATGGTCAGCTAAGAGCTACTACCATAGGGCTATATGAAAGTGTCATTCCCAAGTTTAGGAGCATTGAGGGGTTTTCAAAAGAAATTAATTGTGATATAAGAGTCAAACACGGATGTCCCCTATCCCGTGCTCTCTTTGGTGTTTACATTGATAAGCTAGAATGTTGGTTTGAATAAGTTAGTTGTGCTAGCTTGAATCTTGGTAGTATAGTCATCATCTTTCTTCTATAGCACTAAATTTCATCAAAATGTCATGTGTTTATTCCATGTGATAAATTTATACTTGTCTTTAAGAATGTGATGCACTTTCTGTGCATCTATATAATAAGTTAATGTTTGTTTTTTTAGGGTTAATCTAAATGATGGATATGAAGTCCAAATTTATGAATGCCCATACTTTAGTATATTTTGGTTGGGGCAATGGCCATGCTCTACTCTCCTGGTGATATTATTGTTATTATGTATAATTTAATGGATTACCATTATTTCCTCCTTGAGCCTCTCGCTCAAGGTGGGAATCCCACCTATTTGTGGGAATCGACATCACATTAGAATCATCTTCCTCTTTGACTCTTTCTTGCAAAGTAACAATGCATGCTTATTACATCCTTCTCAAGTGTACATGTATTCCTTCTACCATCATGGATAACTCTTCTATTATACTACCATGGCCTTCCCAACAGAATATACTAGACATTCATGGGCATTATATCACATAATATTTCATCCTCATACCTCCCAATCTTAAATTACACCTTACACTATTTATTTACTAGAATTTGATGCCTTTTTTGCAGCATTGACACCTTATAAGGGGTGGAATTTATTATTCTTTTCAAATCAAGTTTCTTTAGCATCTCTGTAAAAACAAGATTGTCTATACTACCACTATCAATTACAACCTTGCAACACTTACCTCTTAACTCGCACATAGTCATGAAAAAACTTGAACAAACTTTTCCTTTAAGATGGTTCCTTAGCTTCTTTCTATGATTTTACTAAGACTATTTTCACCAATAATAACTTTCCTCCTGCGAAAGTTTTGGAAGTAAATTCACATTTTATTCTTTTATTTCTTCCACATGAGAAGTCCTTTAACCCGCTAGAGTATTTTCTAGTCATTCAGTTAACGTATGACCAATATTGCACATGTATAGCATCTACTTTGGTAATCTCTACATCTGCCTCTGAGAAAAATCCTCTGCCTCTAAAATCACCTCCTCTGGGTGACTGATTACTAAGAATTGCAATTTCTAATATTTGTTTGTTGTGCTTCCCCTAGTACATAACTTTTTTCTCACGTCTCTTCTCTCTATTTTCTCTTGATCCTTCCTTCGACCTTTAAAGCACCTCGGTTTAAAATATCCATAAAGGGCCTTCAAAGGCTTTACTATATTTTAATATACTAGTTGTGAACAAATTTCTTTGACTCTTTGTCCATGGTCCATTATTTTATAGTACCTCGATTAGATTGCCCCTTTACTGTGTCATTTAATATTAAAGAATAATGATATATTTGTAAATCGTCGGGATAGACTCATAGTACCCTAAGACCCCACTCTAAGTCTCACTACACCACTATCACTCCTCATTCACCATCTTTTATTTCTTTAATTAGGTATAACTATTTCCATTTCATGCAAGGACTTTTAGGTCTATCGAAACCCTTAGTATATGGGAAACCCTTATCCTGATTGAATATTCTTTAAATGTGCTAACATGGCTATTCATACCTACTTGTGTGTCTCGTTTATATTGACAAATGCTAGCATTGACTATGAAATTATTTATCATGGAAAATTTATATAGCGAGAACCTATGACGTCTCACAACTAGTATCGTCCTTATGATATTGAGTGAGGAGCTTGAGGCATAGATATGTTCATGTGCAGTCACGTGGGAAGGTAGGCTGGTGTTGCATTCTTTATTCATGAACTGCACATATCCTTATTTATTTATACAAAATTGTGATTTTTTTTAAATAATATATTTTATTTTGTTTAGCTATAAGAGAATTACACATACAATTATAATTATAATTTATTTTTTAAATATATGTAAAATGTGATTAAATAATTTATAAATACTTAAATATAACTTAATGTTAAAAAAATGTTTATGATTTTTAGTTGGTTTGATTTTATTTTATTTTATTATTACTACAGATATATGTAGAGGATATGGTTTATTATGTATTTTTGAATTTTCAAAAATAATCTGTGTTGATGACTTATATAGTCTCTTTATGTGATTTTTTCGAAAGATATCTCAACATTCATAATATGTGTTGTTATTAAAATTAAAATTTTCATAGTTATATGAACTTTTAATTTTTTAGGTGGGGGCATTATTTAGGATCATTTTTTTGTAAGAAAGAAAACTTTTATTATATTTTCAAAGTTTACATAGAATACATCCATGGATAAACATGAGTAAACTAAGTCTTAGATGTGTTTGTTTTGAGTGAAAAAGCATTTTGACCTAAAGCATGTTTAGGAAGAACCATCTTCCCTTAAGTGGAAAACCAAGTGATCTCCCTGAGAGTCCAAAGACTAATGTTCAACATAATAGGACCAAAGTGAAAAAAAAATGCAGCAAATAAAATGTGGGCAGAAAAATAAAAGACCACAAGAAAAATAGTAAAGTAGAGGTTGAGAGAGCCTTTCTTGGAGATTATTAACAAGTCTGGTCACAAGGAGTGAGATACTAGAAGGGAGCATCATAGCCTTCAGGTAACCAAGGAGGTTGTTCCCCTTCAACAAACACACCACACATGTTGGTGTTGGCCTCCTATTGAGAGATATATCCCTTTGGATGGACTACATCCACAATCTTGTTGGTGGAAGTGAGTTCCTTCTCCCCATGGCCATAAGGGTCGGGATTATCTAGTTACTAGTCCTTCTGTTTTGGGACCCTAGATGTTTAGGGCTAGGAGGCTTGCTACCTCAATGAATTGAGTCTGCATTGTCCAAGTTGAGACGCAAGTTATATGAAGGTGACAGAGGGGAAGGAGGAGGGAATTGAATTCCTAGAGCCTCTTTCAGGGCCATCAGAGTCAAACGAGTTTGGACTAGATAGAGGTCTATGTCCACAATTCTACTTTCCACAATAGATAGGACTTCCTCTTAATCTCTCAAATGACAACCAAGCAATTTCTTGACTACCTAGTGACCATTGGTAGTGTTTATGAGCTCATACGCTTCCATTGTTGTGACCATGTACTTGATGTGCAATGAAAAATCCTCATCAATTTATTCCATGCCTTGTCCATGCTATGGATGGGGGGTTGATGGCCTCTTCCACACCCTCTTTTTCTGGCACACCCTCATTCATGGACCATAATTGTCAAGTAGGAAAATTGTTTTCATTTAGCATTGAGCTCCATGATCATCATTTCTCTAGAAATGTAATGGAGGTCAACCATCTACAAAAGCAGTTGAATGTGAGAATAAAAAAATGTCCCTTAGTGGAATAATTCCTTAGTTCATGTCCCGAGTAGGGTATGAATGCCTTGTCATCATCTATTCACCACCTTCACTTTTGCATTAAATGTTATCTGCAAGGCTAATAGAGGAGAGTCGTCACCCATCCTTGTGCATTAATGTGCTAGATTGAACTAGCATGCAGAGCCTGATGGGCACTAGGGTTCAAGAGGACACCCGGATTTGGGGTGCTTAAGTTATACAAGATAGTTTCATATTTTCCAATAAATAAAACTTTTGATAATTAGCATATTGATCTTAAAACTTGATATCAAAATCTCATTAATATCCCCTATTGTCCCTTGATATGTTCCTTACTATATAGGAATGAACTATTTCAAGGCATTTTGGACCCACTTTTGACCTCAAGCTAATATTCAAAAATAGAAAGGGATGATAAATAGGGTTGAGAATAAATGGTAGTAGGCACAAATAAAACCTTTTAGATCAAAAGCTTATCCATTAGACATAGAGTCTCAAAGTGCAGAGCACAATAACTAAAAGTGAAAGGTGGAATAGGCCTAAAGAAAATAATAAACCTCAGGTGTGGTAGTGATAATGAAGTCCTAAGAAACCTAAGATGAAGAAAAGCAAACTGTTGGGTATTAAAATTAATCCAACTAATAAACATTTGTTTGATGATTTTAATGATCATCTTAAATGCATATATACAAAGGCATGGAAAAGATGAAAAGAAATCTAAATTGTTTAACCATATTTTTTTATTGTATAAACATTTCATACAAACCATAAATATAAATAAATATGAAAATAAGAGTGTCTCTGTAAATGTTGAATATATGAGGACCCTAGATTGAAAGATGTGATAATTACGTTCATAATAGAAATGAATAGAGATGAAAAGTGAGAAGCTTAAAACCAAAAAATGACATAGGAAAACTACTCTACTATCCTTGAGACATGAATCCAATAAACGATTCACTTAGATCTAAGAAGTTTACAATTGGCCTTATGAGCTGAATTATAGAGAAAACTCCTCTCTCACTGCTTCCAAAACTATCTATCCCTTTTTTTAATAAAATTATTATATATATTAAGCCCTTAATTTTAAAAATTCATTTAAAATAATAATAATACTTTATTCTTTTGGTTTTTTAACTTGGATCTAAGTAATAGTGGGTTTGGATAATAAAACAAGGACTTGGTGAAGAAAGGGTAGTTTCTAACCAAGATATAATTTTTGATAAATAGGATAAATTAGTTTAGGGGCCAAGGGCGAGATCAATGAATAAGCCAAACTTGTGCGAATTCAAGAATTTTGGTGGAGTCATTTTATGTTACAACATTGGCTCCAACCGAGGATAGTATCTCTTTGTGAGCCACAAAGAACACGTAGAAAACATTCCTTCACCTTTTGTCTATAAATATATCCTTGTACCTCGTCATCTATGATTCATTGAAATCATTTCTTTGTTTCTCTCTATCCGCTTTTTCCACATTGAAACAATTGTATGTGCAAATTGAAAATAAAAAGTGTTCTACAAGTTGAAAACAAAATGCTCATTTGGAAATATTATTTATGCACAACCAACTATTATACTAATTTGGTCAATCCTTTTGGCTAAATAAAAGTAAATTAAATTTTCAATGCAATTGTGAAAATATTTGATTGAATGAGTGAGCATTAGTAATGAAAGTAAATTAAATTTTCAAAGCAATTAAGAAAATATTTGATTGAATGAGTTAGCATTATTTTCATCCTTTTGCAAGAATAGGATAGGAAACACTAAATTGTGTAATAAAAAATAAAAATTGAAGCTAATAGTTAAAAATTTGAAACTCTACTCTTATGAAAGTGAAATATTTTGATATCTTAAGCAATATTGACTCCATCCATATTGCCACTAGATCTTGAAATCTATGGAAAAATATCTTCTGATTAGGAGTGAATACCCTATCTTTATCAACATGATTAACCTAGTTTTGCAAGGTTTCCACCTTCTCCACTTCTTCGATAATACCAAGTTGTTTCTCTTTTTGCGATAATAGTGAAGAAAATGAAAAAGACAATAAATTGCCTTCAATTGATTTGAAAACTTTGATTTGGTTTTTCTCATCAACTTGTTTGTTTCCTTCCTCAGATTCACTCTCGGGTTCTTTATAAATAACCATTTTGAAAAAGATTTGAATCAAAAATATACCTCTCTTGATTTCTTGATTCAATCCTTGTTTGAAAAAGTAATCCATAGAAATAGAAATACTAGTTTTTAAGACTTGTATTGTCACATACCACCTTTGGTGCACTTCTTGAAAGGATGCTTACAAGTGTTATTCATAAAGGAATTGTATTTTTCATTACTACTACTATGATAACCTCCCCTTTCATTCTAGCTCACAAAAATATTTGAAATGAAGGCAAGTTGAATACATTGTTTTTCAATAAGAATAAAAAATTGCTTGAAAATCCTTCAATGAAGAAATATTGGCAAAATGCAAGCTTTTATACCATTTTCTCCCATCTTTGTCTAGAGATATCATGAACATCTTCATGAGAGCATCCTTATCAAAAATTTCAAGTTGATGCATAAGACTACGAAAATCTTGCAAATGGAAAGCAAAAAATTCTTCAACAGTTTCTCTAAGTTTTGGAAGGATGCATTCATATTTATTTCTATTAAGCAGTGGATTTGGAAATCCATGTAAATTTGAAAAATCAGGAGGAGCATATTTTGTAACTATTCGTAAATAAAATGAATATGCCATTAGATAAGAATGGAATCACCAAAATGTGGAGTCACCAGGTGAAACTGTACAACCTATGTTTGATCTTTGTTCATTTTCAAGAAATAGGTTCAATCTTTGTAATTTTGTAGGGAAATAATTTTTCAATTATGTTGTCTGGTAATGACACCAAAAGATGTCGTTCCTTGATATGTTCATGAGTGTGTAGGAACTATGCCAAAGCATATTGGACCCATTTTGGCCTAAGCTAGCTTTTGGGCCAAAGAAGACTCCTTTTAGCTATTGATAACAACTAATTACTTATTGTTAGTAAGCCCAACATGTTATTTAAGATCATAAATCTAGATTTAAAACGGAAAGGGGTGATGAATAGGGTTTAGAATAAATAGCAGCATACTAAGATAAACAAACCTCTTAGATCAAAAGCCTATCCATTTGGCAGGGAGTCTCAAAGTGCAAAGCACAATAATTAAAAATGAAAATGTAGAATAAACTTAACAAATATAATAGACCTTAGGTGTGGTAGTGAGTAAGGCAGTCACAACAAACCTAATGAAGAAAATTGAACTATTGGTTATCAAAATTAATTCAGTTGATAAGCATCTATTTGATGACTTTAATGATCAATTTAAATGCATATATTGAAGGCATCAAAAAGAAAAGAACGAAAGAGCAATCAAATTTCTCTAGGCATACTTTGTTTATTTTACAAACATTTAATACAAAAACAAATGATAAAGAAATATGAAACTCAAATTTTCTTTATAAATTCTTGAATATGTGAGGAAGCTTGTTTGAAAGTTCAATAACTATATTCATAATAGAAAAGAAAGTAAGTAAAAAGTGAAAAAATTAAAACTAAAAACAGCATAGAACAAGTCTTTACTATCCTAGAGATATGAATCTAATAAATAATTCACTTGGATTTAAGAAGTTTACAAATATCCCTAAGGATTGAATTACAAAGAAATCTCCCCTTTCTTGTGAAAATATTTGCTATCCTTTTTTTTATATATATATATATATATATATAATATATATATATATATATATATATATATAATCTTCTTAAATTTGAATACTTATATATATATTTATATTGTTTTTTAACTTGGCTCCAAATATTGGATAATAAAACTAGGACTTGGTGGAAAAGTTTAGGTTTTAACGAAGATTTTGTTTTTTTGATAAATAGGGGAAATTATTTTAGGAGATGAAGATGAGATCAATGAATAAGTAAAACTTGTGTGAAGTCTAGAAATTTGAATTAAGTTGTTGTATCTTCTTTGATTATTATGATTACTTCTATTGAACTCAAATTAGAGTGTCCTCTATGCATTTTATGAAAAGACATGAATCTCTAGTTAAAGTTTCAATTGTGATATATTTTAAAATATATTTATGTAAGCACATGATGGTTGATGTTTCTAAATGTTTAGTGTAAATTGTTTAATCATAACTGTTTAATATAATTAAAAACATGGTTATAATATTTATAGTTTTCTTAACTAAATTACACAAGATGATTTCATTTAAATATAAATGATAGTTTCAAGCATTAACTATTTATTTGAAAGAAAATGTTTTGAGATTTATTTGATAGTGATATGATTTGAAAAATGTAGTTATAATGAGATCTTACATAAAAAAAGGCTTATCTATTAATGTGATATGCATATTGTGATTTTTTCTTGCCAATTGTTTGTAATTTATTAATAAAAAATAAATTTAAATATAACAAAATGATGGAATCTTATATTATTTTAATTCCATTGACAATATGTTTTATTATTATATTCCTTATTATACTTTATTTTATGATTTTCCTAAAAAGATTGTTGTAATTATTAATAAAAAATAAATAAAATATAACAAAATGAATGGAAATCTTTTTATTATTATTACTATTTAATTTCCATTGACAATATGTTTTTTATTATTATTATTTTTATTTAATACTTTATTTTACAAATACTACCATTTATCACTTTCTAACCAATATTGGTAGAGATGTACCTTATGTATTATGTTTAACATTTAGACTTAGTTCATACTTACACAAAAATAAATAAAACAAATAAAATAATTAAAATAATAGTTCAATTTACCAATAGATAAGTTTAGACTCTTAGATTTGAATATAAATTTTTTTATTTTTTATATTTAAAAAATACTCATGGAAAGTTTTAAAATATCCTTATGGAAAAAGAAACACTCAATAAAAATCTCATATAAATTTTAAATAGGGTTGTTGGAAAATAGAACACTCAATTAAATATCGAGGAGTAATTTTTAGATTTTTTATATTTATTTTCTATTATCCTAATTTTTCCCTTATAAGTTTCCAGATCAACGTATTATTAGAGTGATACTAAATTTTGGAGTCTTAAGAAAAATCTTATATTTATGGAAGAAGAGGCGTTAAATTAAAGATTTAAAACTTCAACTTCTAAATATTTCTTTGAGGTGTCAAGTGTGAACTGGTAATCAAAAAATTTAAACTTATTTTTCTATTACTCTGGCATATAAGAACATTGATACACATGTATTTTGAATGTATGATCACATGATTTATAAATGATATCACATGTTATGTTTATTGTTAAACAAATAACTTTGTCTAGAGGAGCTCTCCAGCGAATATAGTAGAGATGTTGTAATATTTAACACTTTAATTTGATTAAAAAAACAACAACAACATCCAACTTAGTATATTAGAGATGTTGTAATGTCTTATTTAATATTTAAAATGAAACTAAAATTAAAATTAAAATTACATTAAAAAACATAATATTTATAATTAAATAAACCTAGATACATCTTAACTAAGGATCTACCAAGCTTTTAAATGGAACAAATTTTTTGAAATACAAACTTTCTTTTAAAATGAAAAAATATTTAACCCATTTAAGTACTTAGACAAATCCAGAATTAAGATAAATCTAGACTAATTTACAAACACTATAATATCTCTCTCATAGTTGATGATGATGATGATGATGGTGGTTAACGTCCGTTGAGACCAAATAATGATCTATCGGACCTAAAGACAAATTATTTATTTTGAGTTAAGATTTTATTCCTATGCTCGAAAAGCTCGGAGAGAAGCCTCCTGAGTGAACTACAAAGTCCATTCTCAATATAATTACATTTTACAATTAAATAATCTAAATATATTTTAATATCTTATTCTATAAAATTTAATAATAATGCAACATTTATACAGACCTTCCTTCAAAATATTAACAGTTTTTTAATATATAATTAATATAATAATACTAATTTAATTTGGAAAATTGAGAGAAATGTACATACCTTACTAACAATACATTTTACATAAATTTCGTTTGATAAATTGCATTTTTTCTTATTCAATCCACAATAACTCTTTAAATAAAACCCAATATTTTAATGCAATCTAAATATTTACTTTTATTTTAATTTGAGGAATTAATTATATCAAATAACATTTTGATTTTACTAGATCTCACCATCCTAAAAATAGATGATCCACTTTTTCCATCCAATGAATGCGCTAGCTCCCTTCCCCAAAAAATGAACTATGGCACCAATTATGCTCAGCTCAACGCAACCACTAGAACTAACCTCAACGGCGTAATCACCCAAAACAAAACAAACTCAAAACTGGCCCGATAATCGTTGCAGCTGTTCATTTCCCAATCTAAACAATTTCAAGTGAGTTTGTTCAATTTTAAATTGTGAGTCATTATTATTATCTTCTGCAGTAGAACAAGTTACAACCCACTTGTGCCTACAACACACAAAACGATAGAGCAACCCTACCACAGATTTCAGAAATTCAGTTTAAGGGAGTAAAGGTAACTACAAAGTTTTACTAGTCAAATTTGTCACATTTGCTTATGGGGTTACAAACTCTACAAATACTCTGCCACAACAAAAACACCAATCTGAACTTCAAAAAATTCAATGTCTATAAGACATGCAATGCAAGCAAACTGTAATAGAAATGATATTGCTTTCTTCAATATTATCAACAGAAATTAACATATTACAACACTTCTCTCACTTCTCTCAGGGATAAGTCATCCAAAACCCGTGGGTGCATTGATTCAGTGTCACACGGCCAGTTATTAGTGTGAGTAGAAATTAAACGCCAATGATCGGTTGGCTACCGGTGAATTTGGAGAAGAATAACTCCTCTACAAAATAATATAACAACAATTAAATATAAATGCACATTGGGGATGCCATTGGAAAATTCGTATATGTGGATCCCAGCCGCTTGAGGGCACCCGACAAGCGTGTAGCCTGTATCTTATTGAAAAAAATTATCGGGGCAGCTTTCTAGATCATATTACTATCTGCTGGAACGATTCAAATCTAATTCATCGTCTTGATTACTGGGTTGCCCCATCTTGATGCCTAAATTGCCATTGTACTGGACCCCTACTTGGACACTGCCCTCATCGATGGAGAGCTAGACCTTCAACTGCCTACAGGCCTCGAAAAAGGAAATGGCATCGGGATATATTTCGGGGTGCAGATAGTTCATCATATGGCGGAACCGAGACTTCTTCTCGAGGCAATGGCACTCCACCTCAGTCAGGTATTCCTCCACATCACCCACCTAGCATTCCTTCTAATTATTCTATGGAACATCCGCTGCACTCTGCTCACATCCTCACATCCTCCACCTCACCATCGGATGGCTTCGACCCCCACCATTGACACCTTTTCCTTTGAGCATTGTAAACCTTATCAAGACTTCCCATCCCTGCCACCTAATACTCCACCACAACGTACTCTCAATGACCCCCTATCGACCACTCACATCTGCTACGTCCAGGCTGATGCAGGAGCATCAAGACCCTCTTCATTTGTAAATATGGAATAGAAAGGGGGGTGTGATAATTTTAAATATTTTGTTATTTTTAATAAAATAGGGAGTGTTTTTAGGCATAAAGCAGTGAATGTGGATCATTATGGGATAAGGAAAGCTTTTCTATTTTAGAACAGGAAAAAAGATGGGAAAAAGCCTCAAGATGCTTTTTACCATGTGTATGCATTGCATGTAGACTCATAGAGCTTTTAGTTGAGTGATTCTAGATCATGCTAAGTTTTATAAATTATGTAGCCTCAAAGGCATTGAGAATAAAGTGAGAGAGGAGTGAAAATGAAGAATGAGAGGCTATGAATAGGCCATGAATTCTCTTGTAAATATTTTATTTTTCTGAATATTATGTGCATTCTTGTTTTGTGGATTTTCAGTTTTATATATTGTGTAAGGCCCTATGGTTAGTTTTAAGCTTATATGCATGAGTGAAGAAAGATCCTGGTTATTGCAGGTTACCCCTGCATCAAGTGGTATCAGAGCCGGAGAAGCTCTTTTTGAAGGTTCAAGTGTTTTTGTTAATTGCATGTGATGATTTTCAGACTGATAAATTTTGATTTACAGAAAGAGTGAAGAATTCTCAGCGGGAAGAAGGAGAAGAGAAGTGAATGTGGCAGAACCTGAAGATTCAACAGAGGTTGAATAAAGTTGCAGATGGGAGAAGCCTACAGGAGCAGTAGAGGATGCTCAAAGGGTTCCAGCAGAGGACTAATGATTACCAAAAGCCCAGATCCGGAGGGAAGGACTGGTGAGGTAAGTGGCAGCAAGAGAGCTTGCTGTGGCCGAGGCTTCATGCAACGAATAGCTGAAGAACTTATGGCGATGGAGAAGGCTACTAAAAGTCATAAAGGAGACAGAGGAAGAGGTTCAGAGAAATGCCACAGAAATGAGATGACTGTTGGAGTTCGAGAAAGAGAGATTGCAGAAATAAAGGCACAGTTACAGGTACTGGAAGAACGGCTGCAGGAGTAGGAAAAGCAGCAAGGAAAATGGATCTTTCCACTGAAGGGAAAGAGAGTGATCTGGCGACAATTGCACATGAGGTTGAGGCAAATTTTGATTGCCTTGTTGAAAAAGGGACTTAGAGTTCTTGCGCCAGAGATGAAACTTGAAAATCCCACATGTAGATTTGTTCAAAGGAAACTGTTGAAGGAAGCTGTTAGGACAAAAAAGTCTTGTAGTTTTAAAACTAATGAGTTCGGTATGTTTGCAGGTGATGTGATTACAGGTGTTGAGGAAGATGTTCCATCTTGTGAAACTGTTACAACACAAGAGGAAATTCTTATAGATGCTAAAGAAGTGAATCAGTCTGTAGTAGGGATAAGTGAAGAAACAGTGGAAACTGTTGAACTTGGTGAAAGTTTGTGTATGAATGCACGTGATGAGATGGTAACAACAGAAAGCTGGGATTGTGAAAGTATTGAAGATTGTACAGAAATCTTTTCAAAGGAGATGACAGATTTATGGCATGAGTTAAATGTTCTAGAGAAGAGACTAGAAGTACAGAGGATAAATATTCAGACTATAAAGGAAGAGATGAATGAAAATAAAGAGGTTCCAGAATAGAGATGCATTCTCGGAGAGGATGTTGCTGGGGATAGACTGAGTGATAATCTCAAGAATGATTGGGATCGGTACACTGAAATGCTGGCAGAGGAAAATAAGGCACTGATGCCTTATGACTTTTATTCTAACAAGTGTTTTGTGAATACAGGTATTGTTGTAGGTAATTGTGAATATTTGACTCAGTCAATCAGTCAAATGAAGGGAGAAGAGGTTTCCTGTTCCAGAAGACAGGAGGGCATGGATGATTGGATGGCAGTCAGAACAGAAACAAGCATAGAAGCAAGAAATCAGCAGTCTGAAGATTTATTGGACAAGGAAATTGAATTAATCAGAAGAATCATGTTGAAAGTGTCTCAGAGGAAGACATCAGCAAGGATGAGAAGCAGCAGAAGCAACAGTAAAAGAAAGACAGTAGAAGATTGTGAAAGTGCAGCTAGTGGAGCAATGCAGCATAAAGTGTGGAGACCTGGAGAAGAACAACAGAGAAAAGCAGCAGCAAAAGGAAACTTGCAGCACAAGGTGTGGAATCCAGGCATCCGAACACATGATCAGGAGATCATGATTAATTTTAAGGTTGGGTGTATGATGCAGGAGCATCAAGACCCTCTTCATTTGTAAATATGGAATAGAAAGGGGGGTGTGATAATTTTAAATATTTTGTTATTTTTAATAAAATAGGGAGTGTTTTTAGGCATAAAGCAGTGAATGTGGATCATTATGGGATAAGGAAAGCTTTTTTATTTTAGAACAGGAAAAAAGATGGGAAAAAGCCTCAAGATGCTTTTTACCATGTGTATGCATTGCATGTAGACTCTTAGAGCTTTTAGTTGAGTGATTCTAGATCATGCTAAGTTTTATAAATTATGTAGCCTCAAAGGCATTGAGAATAGAGTGAGAGAGGAGTGAAAATGAAGAATGAGAGGCTATGAATAGGCCATGAATTCTCTTGTAAATATTTTATTTTTCTGAATATTATGTGCATTCTTGTTTTGTGGATTTTCAGTTTTATATATTGTGTAAGGCCCTATGGTTAGTTTTAAGCTTATATGCATGAGTGAAGAAAGATCCTGGTTATTGCAGGTTACCCCTGCATCATAGGCAAACCCCCCCTCACGTTCTTCTCCCCCTATTCTGATTACTAATATGCCGATTACATCTATCCCTACTACCACACACTCTTCGAATCTCCCACAAACTTAGTGGATAGCGACCTTGATTTCCTTCTTCAGAGGAAAACCTTGGACCTTTAGTCCCTCACCATCCACAAACCATTGGGTCCTCCATCACCTTGTATTAGCCCCACATCAACTGGAAACATTACTGTTAGGAAGAAAAAGCCACGTGACAGCCAACAATTTTGTGGCCATCCATGTAAACCCCCCACATCTTGCCCTGTGGATGCACACTCCCTTATAGATGTCTCCATTGCTGATTCCATACCTCGGGCCCTTGGAGCATGACAACACTCCCATGGAAAAATATGACTTCTATCCTCTCACTAAACATGAGGGGTCTTGGAGCCGTCCCCAAATTTCTGGCTCTGAAGGAATTATTCACCATAAATGGCCCTTTCATTATACTTTTACAAGAAACAATGCATCGTGCTCCCCAAGCAACTGGATATTTTCGTAGAATGTTTTCAAAATGGAACATGGCGGCCGTTGATGCCAATGGACACTCAGGGGCACTGATTGCTATCTGGGATCCTAACTGGGTCAGATTGCGGGCATTCTCATGTTTTTCCAACATTCTACTTGCCGGGAATATACAAGGTCTATTGGGTCGTATCCACGTTCTCACTATCTATGCTCCATACCATGATAGGGAGATTTTTTGGTAGTGGTTGGTTGAGTTGGAGCTGCTGAATCTAACATCCTTCATTCTGGTGGGGGACCTAAGCTGTACAATAGGAGCACATGAAAATTGGGGTCGCTCATGTCGTGAGGATGCCATGGCGGATTATTTAAAATCCATTATCATGGGATAACAGCAGGACGAGGGATTGCTACATTGTGAAGCGACTTGATAGGTTTCTCTTGTGTGATATGCTCATTGACAGACTTGGGTTGGTCACATTTGATATTATTAGCTGCCATATTTCTGATCATCGTCCTATCATTCTACACTAGTGTCATCGAGATTTCAGAAGGGGGCTACCTTTCAAATTTAAGAGGATTTGGTTAGAAGGCCCAACCTACACCGAACTAGTAAAAAATAAATGGCACACTGCGACTTATTGCTCCCCATCTCATATGGGGTCGTTTGTGGACAAACTAAGGACCTTATGACATGCAACTAAGAAGTGGGAGATTGATAAAAAGAGACATATGAGAAAAGAACTTGCGGATATTGAACATGAGTTGGAATCAATCCCCCCACTACTGACTGGGCATTCACTTCCTCAAGACATCTGATCCCGCATTCAGATTATTGAGAAAAGAAGACTTGAAATCTTGCTCCAAAGGGAAACGACTTGGAAGCTGAAAAGTAGAACCATCTGGCTTAGGGAGGGTGACCACAATACTAAGTTTTTTCATCGTTTTGCAAACTTTCGTCATCAAGAAAACTCTATCTGGGAGATATATGACGCGGAGAGAACCAAGTGTCTATCACAAGAAGGCATTAGTCGAGTTGCACTAACCTTTTTCAAATCGGCCTACGGCCACATAACCCTAAACTGCCCAGAGGATTTACTATGGGGTATTAAGAACTATCCAAAAATGTTCGATGAGGAAGTAAATCGAGGTCTTTTTAAACATGTTACTGTGGAGGAAATACATTATGTCCTTCTCTCCTTTCATGCTAACAAGAGCCCCGAACCGGACAGTTGGACCATTGAATTATTCACTCATTTTTTTGATATGTTTCAGTTGAACCTGGTTAACCTCGTAGAAGAATCCCAAATTCTGGGTTCTGTTCACCCCCATCTAAACTCCACTTATATTGCACTCATTCCGAAAAAACCCATCACCCACTCCTTCTCTGACTTCCGACCCGTTTCTCTCTGTAATCTAGTCTATAAAATCATCTCAAAGTCCATTGCGAACCCCCTGAAGCCCATCCTATTGTCATTCATCTCCCCACAACAATTTGGGTCTCTCAAACATCGCCAGATCCATGATGTTGCCACGGCTTAGGAATTTTTACATTCCATCCACTCTAAGAAAATTGAGGCTGCTATTATGGAGGTGGACCTCAAAAAAGCCTTCATCTTCCTAGACTGGGGTTACCTAAGATTGGTCCTCCATAAAATTGGTATACAACCCCCTGCCATTGAATGGATCATGCCCTGTGTCACAATCGTTCAGTTTGCTGTAATCATTAATGGATACTTGACATCTTATTTCAAGGCAAGCAAGGGCCTTAAGCAAGGATGTTCGTTATCACCTCTCTTATTCATTCTTGCTTTGGATGGTTTGATTTTACACATATCTGATGTTGTTGCCACCAGACATTTTCTTCCTCTTAAGATTGGGAGAAATATTTGGATCTCTCACATCTTTTTTTTGGATGACGTGCTTATAATGGGCCTCCTAAATAGGTTTGCATGGCTCCATTTATTTCAATTTTTTTATAGATTTGGAAATGCTACTGGTCTCGAAATGAATCAAAGCAAATGTGTCATTATGCACGCACTGGGGATTTCTCAAACTATTGACTATATTGCTAATTTGTTTGATATTGCTTATGAATGTATTTATGTTGGTTTAAAATACCTTGGTTTTCATTTAAAGCCATGTAAATATAGGATCTTGAACCGGAAATGGCTGGTTGATAGATATTTTCCGAAAATTTCTGGTTGGGAATTCAGATGTCTCTCCATGGGAGGGCGTTTCACACTTGTACAAGCAATGATAACACAACTAAGCATCTACTGGGAACATTTATACCAGTTGACTTCATCCATCATTAAGAAGCTTGATGGAATTACAGCACATTTTATCTGGTCTGGCATGAAACAAAAGAAATATACCACCTCTCAACGCTGAATCACATCACTCTGCCAAAAAGGATGGGCGGATGGGGCATCCTCGATTTGTGGTGATTTGGGCACACTCTCCTCCTAAAATCCATATAGCATGGGATCTTCGACATTGGCATTTGGTGTCAAGTAACTTATCAAAAATACTTGAAAAACATTGATTTTAAAGTATGGATGCGACTGGGCCATATTGGACAAACATCTGGGTCCGCCATATGGCGTAGTTTCACTAAGATTGGGAATACTTCTCAAAATGCTTACTCAGAAGCTTGGCACTGGACATCATATCATTATTGGCCACGACCACATTTGGGGACTGGTGGACATGGACCCTTTCCCAAATTCCATCATACAGTGCCTAAATTGTCAAGGGATCTTCTTCTAGCACCAACTCATCACTCCCTAGGTAAATAATTGCCTGATATGGAAAAAATCATCTAATTTTAACCTAATGAGCATTGTCGCGACTAACTGGGATAACATCCGGATTCATATGAGACTATCAGGTATCTATCGTGAAGAGAAACATGACACGATTGCCTGGGAAGGTAAAATGACAGAAGACAATATTGAGGTTGCAGAAACTTACAATAGACTTTGCTGCTTGCAAACAAACCATCTGGGGGATGGTTGGTTTGCCAAATTTTGGAGCCCTCACCTCCCCATTAAAATCTCCATTTTCCTCTATCTTGTATGGAAGAACAAAAATTTGACCTCGGAAAATCTTCAGAAGCAGAATTGGTCTGGCCCTAGATACCATGTTCTATGCGGGAGAGCTGCAGAAGATAATTTACACCTCTTCATAACATGTTCAGAGGTCTCCATACTCTGGCAACATTTGGAAAACAAAATTTCTTTCTTGGTACCGCTTTTTGGAGACATTGAAAACTGGTTGATATGGTGGAGCAACCAACATGGCTTATGACGCCTCATCCCTACTATTTTCGTATGGGAGATATGGAAGTGGGGAAACAACATAATTTTGCCACAAAGAACTGGGGACATAGGTGCTGATGAAAATATTAAACAAGATCGAGGCAACCTTACAGAATGTATCAATTCAAAAGCTTCCCTGATCACATACAAAACCTGAGATTGAATATCAGGTAGGCTACTTCGATGGAGCAACACAAGACCACAAATGTGGATGTGGCTTCATCTTATACATCCATCCATCGTTGCCATACCATGTACATTGGGGGCAGGACTGGGCACTGACACTAAGGCAGAGTTAATGGAACTATGGGGGCTTCTGTGGTTCACCAAATTTCTGGATATACAAATCATTCATGTATTTGGAGATTCTAAGGTTGTAATTGACTATGTGGGAGAACAAGCCACTATCCACAAGCCATCTCTATAGGGTTGGCTAAAACATATCAAGACAATATGGCGCTCCCTTAATCAACCTTCCATTCAACACATATGCAGGAATCTCAATATGGAGGCAAACATATTATCTAAGCTTGGAGTGCAGGAGGTGCTAGATGGCTTCCATTTGAATATCAAAATGATGGAAATTTGGCATGATGTTGGGGAGTTTCCATTACCCAGATAACATGTTTTCCTGAATTACATGTTGCACCTTTTATCTTTTTTTGAACCTTTGTAGAAATGATACAAGTCTGTATCAAATAGGCCATATGAAGAAAACTATCTGAACTGTTATAGTTTTTTGAACCTTTAATAAACTGATCTGGTTATATAAGATCCATGAAGCTACTGATTCTGAAGAGATGTAATGTCAAAATTCTCTGAATGAATATAATGCTTTTTTCATGTGAAAAAAAAATGCACCCACATAAAAACACAGATTTGAACTTAGACAAAATACTTTTCAAGAGAAATCTCCAATTACATATTAATTGATATACCAGTTAAATACATATATTTTGAATACTTTTTCTGTCAATACCTACGGAGGTTTCTATGGTGGTCACATGCAATCTGAAATAGTTCTTGTTGTTGACCTCTACAAATCTCTTGTTCTGAGACCCCAACGAACCTTTCCACCCTTTTGAGTCACATGCTTTTAGTGCCATGTCTTTATCTTTTCCTATGAGGAAACAAGCAATGTTCATGAATATCTGCTTCTCCTCTTCATCAGGAGTGTCTAACAAAATTTTTAAATGAGTTAGCATAATATGTTACCCATTTATCTCACTTGCATTTCTCAATACTGCAAACTTTTAGATTCAAGATGTTTCCCTAACATTTTAATAGTTAGTAGCAATCCCATTTCTATTACTGAGTTCATAGAGATTGTAAAAATCATGACTATGCACTGAATTAAGTTCACCAAGATTGTAAAAATTGTGAAGTACGATGACAAAAAAATAAACATCTAAATAAGGTAGCAATCCAGGAATCTTACATGGGAGGTCCTTCAAAGGAAAGGTTGGCAGGGCCCGGGCAGATGCGCCATGTGTCAGAATGCGGCCGAGTCTAATTTACATATGATCTTCCAATGTGCCTCATCTCTACATATCTGGTATGAACTTTCTTTGTCTTTTGGTTTTCCTTACCGGGTTTTCTCCTCTGTACAGGATGGTTTCAAATGGTGGAGTGAGCAGATTTCATCTTGGCGTACCTTGTTTGTTTTGGTCAGCTGGTTCTTGTGGAAATGGAGGAATGAACATATCTTCCAAGATTCAAGGGTGCCTCTGAACTCCTTTTTGTTTCGCATTCTGGCCAATCATGACCTCTCTGGCTGATTTGGTCCTTGGTTCATTTACATGTGTCTCCTACCAGATGTATTGTCGATATGTTTAGTTTTTTGAGGTTGCCAAAATCTTCTCTAAAACATTCCAGTTTGATATGGAAAATGTGTTATGATCAGAAAGAAAAATATGTAGGTATTGAACTGTTTGGAATTATTTTTTTGGACATCAGGTTACTTGGGCGTACTTGACTTTTTCCAGCATCAGAGGAATCTGATAGTATCTATCTATGTAATTTAGATCTTTATATTTTCTTAATATAAGCTATGATGGTTTTTTCTCTCTGAAAAAAAAAGTTCCCATTCAAAAACCCTTGATTGAAGCCCTTGCCAGAATTAAGCTCCATTTTGTGCATATGAAGACAATTTTGTATTGAAATAACTGTTAGCTATATGCAATTTACAATGATGGAGTTTTGAATTTATATATATATATGAATTGCATAGAGCGTGGAATTTTATTTGGAAGGCATGAATTTTCCTACGAACTGCTCAAGTATAGCATTCCAATATGTAATGTTGAAAACATCAGAAATTCAAAAACCAATGAATAGTAGTTACGTTAAAAAAAATTGAAGCTTCAGCAATGCCTAACGGCAAACATATAACTCGCACATCTAGTTAACTTCAAATCCAAATCCAAATCCAGGAGAATGAAATGTGATCCTATGCCGAACAAATTCGTCGAAGTGCAGATCAACTATCATGATCACATTCTTGCTGGTTGAAGGCATGGAATAACGAGATCGTTAGGTTGAATGCATGGATGTCTGGAACAATAAAATGAATGGTGGATTCATTTGATAAATATGAAATATTATGATTTATCTGTGTGTTGATAAATATGAAATCTTATGGAGTAAGTCAGTGATTGAGGCATTAATTTTACAATTTTTGTTTTTGGGTGTAGTATATCGTTTTATTCTCACTCAATGAACCAGATGCAAAGAAAGTAAACTAATCATTTACTTAATACAGAGTCTTTCACCTATAAGTTATCAGAGTAAACAAGTGATGTGCAACTCATCTATTTTCTTCAATTTGGGAGCCAATCGTTTACTTAATACAATCTTTCACCTACAAGTTGTCAAGCTAAAGCTCATTCTAATGGATGTTTTAAAGTTATAAATGTTTTTCCAAAAACTAATTACAAATTAATATGAATATTTAATACCAATTGAATGGTATTGAGTGGGTAAATGATCCAAAATAATGTTTTAGTAATTTATATTTGTGAGTTTTATCCAGTTAGAGTTGTGCACTGAAATTGTAAAGTTTCAATGTGTTTTATGCACTTTTTTAAGTGAGTGTATAAGTCATTGAAATGGATTCTAATAAGGTTTAAATATCACAAATTTTTTATTTTAATTTGTGGATTTTTTTTTTGAAATTTTACATTTTTATATTTATTAAGATATTTTACAATATTCTAATTGTAAATTATATATCGTATTGACTTAATAATATATTGGATGAAATTATTGGTGTTGTTACATTTAATTTAAACAATCATCTTCACTATTTTGACATATCAAAGGAAATATAAGGGAATTATAATTCATTAAAAAGTATGGAGGAGAATTACACCCAAGGAAGCTCTTAAGTGGGTATTTTAATAGATGTAGTTTGTGTTATATCTAGCTTGGTGATGTGTTTCTCTAGAATTTTCCTTGAATAATCATAATGGATGAATATCTATGAGAAATAACTTAGATTCCTTACATTTAGGCCTTGTGACAAATTTTTCATCACAATGATAATGGAAATTGAGAAGTTGACATTCTATTGCTTATTTTGAGATTATTTTTTCGCAAGATGATATTCCCAAAATTTTTATGCTTTGGATGTATCTTTGCACCTTTAAAGCCAATGGCTAGTTTTATTTGTTTTTACAATTTCAATAAAAAATCTCCCCCCTCATTTCACAATTTCAACAATTTTTTAACAAATTTACAAATTTTTGAATTGTATAACAAACAAATCACCACTTAACCATTAATCTCCCATCAAATTCTATCTCTAACCACAAATAGCCATACTATGAAGTAAAGTTTCATTTGCCATACTATGAAGTAAAGTTTCATTTGCCGTACTAAACTTTAACCTCCGTGCACTGTCTTTCTCATTGTGAGATAGAGGGGCAGCGTAGAGGTCTTACTCCTTGAAACAGTGGGCGGCATGGCCCATTGACAAGGCCTATATATGGTAGAAACACACTTTAAAGGTGAGTTGTCAACTTATGGTTTCACTAGTCAGGGTTTCATTAAAAGTATGTCAAGGTTTATGAGCATGCCCAGCAGACTTTTCCCATGCTTTTGATGAAACCATATAACTAAATCGTGGTCTTAAAAGTTATAGCTAGCATTTAAAGGGTATGTATATAATTTTATTTTTGAAGTATGTATATTTGTAATTAAAGCGAATATGTATAATATATTGAGTGTTGTTTGAGGAGGTCCTAATTTTGTTAGGATGTTAATTTGTAGGAGAAATTTGTTAAAAAAATAATAATTTTGTTAGTATTTTTTTTAATGGGGAAATGGATTCAGAATATTAAAATCCTTTGCAAATTTAAATTTTTTTTGCAAATTTAAAATTTTGAAGCTTTAAGAATTATAACTAAAATTAAAAAAAATAGCTAAATTTTCTCAAAATTATATGAGAATTTTAGTTTAATATATAGCCATGGCATGTGCCCTATGGCCATACATTCGAATAACATTGAGTGCACGGTTTTCTTCTAAAAGTTCCATGTCAAAATCATGTGAAATGATTAAAAAGTTTGTGTATATAAGTGTATGCTGAAAATAACCAACCTCTCAATGAGCCATAAATATTTGGAGATAAATAATCATATAACCAGCTTACCAATAAACCATAAATATCCGGGGTATATAATTGCCCGCCAAAATCCACTAACAGACATATACAGTAGCCAAACATTTATACAGACTAGTTATTTGTTGCCATAAATGTCCAATATCACGTTCACCACATGGCATGCCCAATGCCTTTACAACATTTTCCCTGTTCCATGGTGGCCCTCTTCTACCATTTTAGGCCAACTAATATGCTTCCAAAAATCAAAAAGTCACTTCACTTCAACCCAAAAAAAAAAAAATTCCTGAATGCCCCATTTCACACAGAGTGGTGTTTTCAAGGCGATAATACCATCCTCAATCCAATCCGAAAGACTTAGTCCTGCAGCAAAAACAAAGAAACTCAATTCTACCATCTTAGTTAAATCATTCTGTGATCCTTTCCAGTTTAATAGATAACTCTAGTGTCAATCAGAAGCCAAAGAATTAATAGCCATCCTCAATCCAATCCGAAAGACTTAGTCCTGCAGCAAAAACAAAGAAACTCAATTCTGCCATCTTAGTTAAATCATTCTGTGATCCTTTCCAGTTTAATAGATAACTCTAGTGTAAATCAGAACCCAAAGAATTAAGCGGTTTCAAATGGCCTTAATATCTGCTAATCATATGATCAAAGAGACCAATAATGTTGAGTAAATGTTTCTCTGTCCAATGCATATGTCAATTCCTCTGCAAGTTCATCCATGACTGCGATTCATCTCTACGCTGTTACCCATTATCAATAAAAACAAGAGACTTATTAAGCATTACATGCACATCAATGGAGAGAGGCACAAGCGTAGAGTAACGAAGCTGTTAATATTTCCCTCATGTTAATATGAACACAATACATACATTCTGCAATTTCTAAACGAACTCTGTAACTCTTAACTGGCCGGATTGTACCCAGCCACCTCTCCACTTTCTTCAATGCCAGAAGGCTTACGTGAAAAAACAAGGGATAAAACTAGATCGCAGATTTCCTCCTAAAATCCCTAACTAAATAATTTCTCAAAGAAGAAAATTCAAGATTAGGAAGTTTTTGCATAGAAGCCTCGATTCCACCGTAACGGCTACATTAAGTGATGTAGTAGTAGCGGCTGAAAAGTTCATTTGGCCAAATCACACCGTCAACCACATCATATGCTCCCCCATGTCGGCTTTGAAACATCAATTAGGGTTTGGAACATCAATGAGAGGCCTTAAAGATGACAGCATATACATACCGATACTATGCATCTCGTTGACATTATAGATCCGTCTAAAAAATTCTGAAAGAAAAAATATAATCAAGTCTCCCTATGGTTACTTTATGTTAGTTCAATTTTTTTTTAAAAACTAAAATGAAAATTTAAATTTAGTAACACGTATTCCACTTTTCAATAGTTTCACCCAAACCAATTGGATATTCTGCCACTATAACACTTTTTCAAGACTTCCCCTCTTTTTTACCCAAACCAGTTGCATATTCCACCACATTGAAGTGGCTTTTCCAGCTTTCTCCACCAAAGATTCAACGACTTGACCTAGCAACTCGACCCCGTCCCTGGTAATTTACAAGAAAATATAAAACCTATCATTTAGAAAATAAATAAAACTATAAGCTTTCCCATTTCCAGCGTTTTTTTGTGCTAAAAAACACACAGGCTAACATTTATATCAATGAACGGTATGGTTGGTCTTTCTCATTAAATAGATAATTAATTGTTCTAAAAAGATTAGTTATCCAAAACAATAGTTGAGACTCACAACTGTCTCATTTAGTTCAAATACAACTAACTACCCATTTTTAGTCGAAAGGGGCTTACTATACTTTAACCATCCCTCTTAATTTCAATCGTTATATTTATGTGCAATAATTAGCATAAATGCTTAAGTGTTTTGTCTGAAATTCAAAAGCATTTTTCCTTATGGCTTGGTGAAAATATTCACAAAATTAAAGCAATATGTCACCATTGTTGATAAGCAATGTCTTTAATTTGTTTTTTAGAAAATACACACAATTTTTCCTACTAAAATCATCAATAAAAATTAGAAAATAAAAGCTCCCCCTAATAGATTGAGTCTTCATATGAGGGGACAAGTTCTAGGATCTCTGAGACCATGCACTAATACATATAGGGGGGTTTTAAGATAATATTTAAGACAATTTTTGAGTAAATTGTCTTAACTTGAGACAAAAAGAACTTGTAAATTGTCTTAAATATTGTCTTTAAGCGGGTGTCTCAAATTATTGTCTTAAAAAATTATCTCTATAAAGACAATATAGAACACAAGTATTACTCTTTCTTAAGAGACAATTCATTTGTGTCTCTTAAGAGACTATAGCTATTTGTCTTAAAAAAATGTATCTATAAAGACAATAGAGAACACAAGTATTATTGCCTCTTAAGAGACAATTCATTTTTGTCTCTCAAGAGACCATAGCTATGATTAATGGCATATTATCTCTATAGAGGCAAAAACTGAGTAAGACATATTGTCTCTATAGAGACAATATGTCTTTAATCCGAGTTATCGTCTCAATAAAAAAAAGTTCTCTAGAAACACGATATAGAATGTGAATGTTCTTGTTTCTTCATTAATTAATTCATGTTAAGGTATGATGGAATTGAACCACCAACATCCTACTTGTAACGCAGGTGCTCCATTAAGCTAGCACCCTTTACAGAAATATTTTATCTTGATAAAAATAGTTAAAAATGAACGAGCACTTAGAGAAACCAAAAACCTGAGAAAACATGGTAGTGAAAGAACTCAAGCCAAGAAATATAAGGTATCTATATACAGATGAAATATTAGCAAGAAAAACGAAGGTAAATACATATGAAATAATCCATGATTGTGTGTGTATATGCTTCAAATCAAATAACTTTGCTATATATGTTGCATAGAGTTAGGAAACCTGTACTATCGGTCATTTTACTATACGGTATGGACCCAAATAAAACCCACATGCTCCACAGGGAATCAATTGAATGAATATTGAAACACATGAAACTAACAATGTCCTCCCTTACATACGAGATTAACCCATAGGATTGCTTTAAAATGAAAACAACAAAATTGAAGTAGGAGTTTGATAAATATATCATTCTCATGAAATTTCAAGTGAGTAAACTCAACCTTAGTTGCGCATTGTACTACCATGGACTCTATAAACATCATAAATGAGAACAAAAGCACTAGAATGTAAAAATCAATGAAAACGGAGAGTTGTTTTATTGAGACTTTGTGTTGAAGAAACACTTGCTTCAAAAAGCACATACTATTCAAGCATCACCAATAAACCCACTATAATTTTTTTGCATTCAGAGTAATGCTAGGTCATAAAATAAAAAATTTTTAAAATCATTTTGCTACAAGTATAATTCTGACCTCGAATCCTTGAAATTGTGAATTATACTTCAATAAAAAGTTAAACAGCTAGACTCTTTCTGAAGCATCATACTCCATCGATTCTCCAAACAAATCATCATAATCAAAGAATGCATTAGGTTTTGAATTGGAATTTCATCATCATATGGCTTACAAAGCTTTTTTGGTCAATCTTAATCATGTCGTTGGCAGAAATTTCTGTTGTCACATTTGAAGCAACTTGCTTTAAACTACCATTGTTTTATTTTGGTACATTTTCCCATGAGGAACCAACCTGACCAACAAAATAATCCCCATAAAGATCTCCATATAACCAACCTTTTGTTGGTGACTTGACTTTGTTCAGATATTGTAGTAACTTCTGAGTGACCCCTTTTGGTGCATCACTCTCTTCCTTTGGCATAAAGTGGTCTTGGCCTTTAGGTGTCACTATAACCTTTACAACAGATTCATACTTTCCAACAACACTACCTTATCATTGTAACCTTCACAAGAGACTCATATTTTCGAACAAGACTACCTTCCTTTACCCCAATGGGCCCAGGCTCAGTGCTAACATCTGCACCATCTAATATTCCAACTACCTCCACTTACTCTCCACCATGTTGATCCCTAAAAGCAACTCTCGCTATCTGTGGTTGCTTGGAAGCCCTTTCAACTTGGGACTCCTCATCTTTACCACCTACAAAAAGTGCTCCTAAATCCTTAATGGTTTTTGGTACCAAGTCTATTATGCTTGCCCCAAAGCGGTTTAGAATAGTAATATATGCCACAACTGCATCCTCATAAGAAGGATTTAGAGGATCTAAAAGGGTGAACTGTGGAGAAAATTGTTACATAGCCACAAGGGCAACTATATTTTTTTCTCAAAATATAACCTTAGGACAATGTTGCTGAAATTTCTAAGTATTACCCGTTAGAAATTTTATCTGTATTCTCTAGTTTATTTCTCCTACTTGTTAATTACGAACAAGTTATTTAAACATGTAAATATCGAAATAAACACAATACAATCTCAACCATCTACAGATCAACAACTGAAAGAAATAGCAAACACACAAGTGACACCGTTATTTTTGGACACCTAGCCACTGGAAAAATCCAACTTGGGAAACCGATGCAGAAATTCTGAGGGTTATTTTATTACGTAGTCTATCCTTGAGTACAACTGGGTGCCAAACTGGCTCACCCAACAAAGAAAATAATCTGGCAATAATACCTCTTTATTCAGAAGCAGATATTCAGAAAATCTGCCCCACGAAACCCTCTCCAACACAACCTGAAGCTCAGTGTCAACCCACCCGGCCTTAGCATCAGCTCGAAACCCCTTGCATCAGCCCTATGAGGCATTGTGCAGCCTCTATGGCCCTCTGTGTCACTCCTGCAGCCTCTGTGTGGATGACGCGATCCCTTATGGCCTCTGTGTAGCCCATGGTAGCTCTGTGTGGCTCTCTCTGGCTCAGTGTTTTCCTTTCTCAGCTTTTGCGCTAGTCTTTCGACACTATCTTTGCCTCTTTGTCTCGTACTCATTGCCCCTCGTTGCAACTTATCAATGATTCCATTTCTCTTAACAAACCCCGCTATAGAAAATTGAATGACTGAACACTTTGGTGTATTCTCCAATTGACCCTCAAGCCTCCTCTTACAATTTTCATGTTGGTCCTTCAACGGTCGAGATTACAACTCTAATCAATGACTAAGATTATATTTGGCTTGATCCACGTCATTTGGAACCTTCTAACCCAGTCTAATGTTAATACCCATTAATATTTTATGTTTCCTAAGTTTAGACTTAGGAATTCCATTAAAAATATTATGTATTTTAATATCTCCTTAACCGCATAGAATCTACCCAAACCATTTATGGGCCTTGGAGATCTCATGTACTATAGCCTCTCCACCAATTTTCATGGCTAGAGCACATCTGATGATACCCCAAATCAACACTCCCCCTTAGCGAGGATTGTGCTCTAGTAATACTCCAACTGAGCATCATTATGATTATATGGCACCAGTACCTATGCTGATGCTAGGCCTCCCCACCCAACATCCTCTACACTGTTGCATCTTGTACTGATTCTCATGGCCCTGCCACTGCCACTGCTACATCTGTACTGCAACTCCCCCTGCATTCGTGTCGCTGATGGTCCTTTCTCCCAACAGTGCATCTACACTGCAATCCCCTCTCATCATGCTACGTCGTGCTATTGATAACTTCTACTATACTGTAACTCAGTTATTGAGAATTAAGTATCTGATCCAACCAACTACTGACATCCCTGTTAGGTTAGAAACACTCTCAATGCTGAAGCTCTCTCTATCACTATCAAGTTCTCCCTCTACTGCCTCTACGATGTTGCAAAAACTCCTTGCCTCTCACACCATCACAAACCTCTCTGTGCCATCCTGCACTGTTGCAACCTATTCTGTGCCTCTCACACTGCTATAGCCTGCTAGCTCTGCGCTACCCAGGACTACTATATCGTAGCACTCTTTGTCACTTCATCCGCATCCGTTTCTACCGACATCCACCAGTCCTGCTACTTCTTGCTTCGAGGCTCTTGTGGCAAGGTATAATCCAAAGATTTTAGCACCTCAACGATCCTGCTCCTCATCATGTGTAGTCTTCTTTACTACAGCTCGATGTCTCCCCACCTCTTCTCTAGAGGTACATGAGCACTCATGGCACAATCGTCATCTTCCTCTACCTTTTTTTCTACCTTCGCTGGCACTGCCTTGGAGTCAGACGCCTCTCCCTTAGTCTTATTCCTCGGCCACTGGTTCACATAATGACCCAGTTCCCCACAGTTGAAGCATTTAACCTTGGAGATGTCATTTTTCTTCCTCTTCTCCTGATTTTCCATAGATGCCAAAGCTGCATCCTCTTCCTCTTCCTTCTTGATCTAGACTCCTTTGCTACTACTTCTTGTCTTAGACAGTTTCCTGATCTCTTCTTGGTGAAGAGCCACCCACAATTCTTTCCAATCTGGAAGATTTTCCCTTCCCAGAATGCAATGGATGAATTTATCCCACTCCTCGGAGACTGCGTTTAGAGCGGTCCTCACCATCGTCTCTTGATCCAGCATGGCCTTTATGGAAGTCAGCTGGTCCCAGATCTCCTTCAATCTGCTAAGGAAGTGATTTATCTACTCCCCCTTCTGCATCTAGTATGACCGCAACTGATTCTCAATTAACATCTTCCTCTGCATAGAAGTATGATGGTACAATGTTTTCAAGGTGTCCCCCATTTCCTTTTACGTCTCCTTCTCAGAAATATGTTGGACCACATAATCCTTAACCCCATCACGAATGATGCATTTCACCTTGGTCATTGCCTCCTCATACTTTTCATTATCAACTGGGTCAATTGGGATAGCCAGTGTTCTCAAGGCGAAGGCCTTGATGCGATGTCTATCTAGAATGGACAAGATCTTGGCCTTCCAAACCACAAAGTTGGATGCCTAGTCTAGCCTGTCCTGATCCCTCATTCCATTCATGGTCATCTCTCTACTCTTGCTTTCAACTCCTCCAAGTCTCTACTTCCCTCTGGAGGTTCTCTCTTCGACTCCCTTTGAGTCGCTACTTCTCGTCTAGAAGTTCTCTACTAGACTCCGTCTGAGTCTCGATTTCCCTCCTGGAAATTTGCCTGCCAATAGTTGAGTCGCATCTCTTCGATCTCCTATGCACCTGCAACCCTTATCTAGATTCCTTCGCTAGAAATCCCCCTTGGTAGCCACTCCCTCTACCTTGGTTTTTCCTCATCAGGTATTGTTTTGTCTTGGCAACAGCAATACCCCACCAACTTCACTCCTCACAAACTGCCCACAACTTTCGAAGCCCCAACAGCCGAAGGGCTGAGCCTCTGGGCTCTGCAAAAACCTGACACTGGCTGAAATTCTCCCCAAGCCAACTGCATCAACTCTCTAGTCTTTGCATGGCTCTTCGTGAACCTTTTTTTGCCCTCCTCAGCCTTTGCGCTAACCTCTCTCTTGCCTAAACTGATGATGTAGTTGCTCTGCATCAAACCTTCTCCACCACTTTTTACTAGGAACAACTTATGTGACTCGAGACAACTGTTTCTTCTACAAATGCTCTACTTCAGTTGGTGCCTTCAACTCTCATGTGATCTGCAACCATGCTTTGATATTATGTTGAAATTTCTAAGTATTACTCGTTAGAAATTTTATCTATATTCTCTAGTTTATTTCTCCTACTTGTTAATTATGAACAAGTTATTTAATGATTGAAGTTGATGTTGGTGGCCACCCATCTATCCCACTTGGGCCCCCACAATTGTCTCTTTAACGACGTTTTGTGGGAAATCTGGGAGCAACATGGGTCCATGGACCCATGTTTCTCTTAAGAAAGTTGTATTCCTGGGATAGATCTTTCTAACGTGCTATGGTGCGTGTCAAATGGAGATCGTACACCAAAATTACGACCCTGGGAAGTTGATGTACCAATTTACCCAAATGGGGCCCACAGTTTGGCATTTCATCTTCTTGGGTTAGGTTTTTGGATTTTTATGGTTTTCCATTGTTTCTCAAAAATAAATAGGCCTTCAAGCCTCATTGTAAAACAGTTCAGAGGCATGTAGCCACCACATCTCTTCTCAGAGATAAGCTACCATCGCCCTCGCTGGTTTATTTCCATTTCTGTTTGTAAGCATATTTCAATATTTTACATTAATGAAATGAAGTATTATTTCTGCTGCATCTCTGTGTTTATGGTTATATATGTAATTTTTTCCATTCCTGTTTAAATTAAGATCAGTGGTATCGAAGCAGTCTGATCTTTCTTGGTCTTTCTTTGCATGTCCCCAACAAGGTCGGGATATAAGGAGTTAGGGCTTGAACTAGTCTAACCTTTACAAGACCAGCCTTGCAGCCTCCCATGGCAGATGAAAAGAAAGATTAGGGGGCAGGATATCCTATCAAAAATTTTCTCGAAGAAGCCCTCGAGCAACAAAGGAATGTGATGATGGAAAAATTTACGCAGATCCTTCAGCGACTACCTAGAGGCAACGCATCGGCTTCCAACAGCTACTTTGGAAATGCCACACCCTTTAAGCTACAAGTTAATTTTGAAATCCCCATATTCAAGGGTCACATAGACGCAGATGCCATAGATAAATGGTTAAATATGCTAGAGGGTTATTTTTCCGTTCATGATTTTTCCAGTCATGAAAAGATTATTGTCGCTCTTCTCAAAGCAGCCCCCCATGTCAAGCACTAGTGGGAAACCTACTGTGAGCAAAAGGATGAAAGTATAGGCTCACTATTTTCAGCTACACCCACTTGGAGTTCATTCCGGGATGGCATCAAGGAGCAGTACTACCTTGTCAAAACCTATGAGGACAAATACATAAAGTGGACCACGCTGCGGCAGTGAAGGGACCAAGATGTGTCGGAGTTCACAAAAATTTTTCATACCCTTCGCACACAGTTAGGTAGCAAGGATTCTAAGTTCCATTTGGTACTCAAATACCACAACTACCTACACATATATATCTAGGACAAGATGGAGTTCCTAAACATCTCCTCGCTTGGCACGACGTACCGATACGCTGTCAAGATCAAGTAGAAGTTTAAACAAAAGAAGTGAGATTTTTGATCTGTGATTTCGAAGACCAAAGGACAAAGCCAAGGCAGGGTGACCCAAGATAACCCGTCGAAGTCACAAGAAAAGAACAAAACCACGAAGTCGAAGAAGGACACAGGAAAGTGGTGTGAGTTCCATAAGAGCCCCACTCACAACAAAAGTTAGTGTTGGGCTAAGCAGTCGTTGGTGGTTGAGTTGAAGGCTTCAGAATCAGATGCATGTTCCAACCGTGAGTCAGAACCTGACAAGGGGAATGGCAAAGGGAAGCAGATCATTGATGCAGAGCCTAGATCCATTGTTGCCACCACCAAGATCTAGAAGAATGAGCCTGAAGATCCAAAAGAGGGGGAGTGTCTTTTCCACTCACAAATGTGGGTGAAGGGTTCGCCGCTGTAATTCATTGTTGACAGTGGGAGCCAAAAGAACCTCATTTCAGCAAAGTTCATGAAGCGGTTGGGCCTACTGGCTACACCACACTTGCAACTGTACAGTATCAGGTGGCTTCACCAAGGACGAGATCTCCGAGTTCGCCAGTAGTGTTGCCTTCCCTACAGCATCAAACCCTTCACAGACGAGGTATTATGTGATGTTGCACCTCTGAATGTTTGTGATGTATTATTAGGCCAACCATACTTGTGGAAGTGACATGCTATGTATGAGTCAAGGTCTCGCGCTGTCATTATTTCTTTGGGTAATTTATTATACATGATACCGAAGATAGCCCCACCTACCACCACCTCTTTGATCACTACTAAGAAAGGCAGCAAGCTCATCTCCCAGACTAGGAAATTCATTTTTTGTCTGGTTCACTCCCAAAGTAAGGGGAAGATCATCACCACATCCATGACCCTCGTGAAGGGTTCCTCCATGCAACAACAATAGCAGCAGTAGATGGATACGGTCATGAAAATAGACAGGAACAACTTCTCCTCACCCATAGGGACATTGTTGCACTATCAGGTACCACGCAAGTTTAAAGTGGGTGACAAAGTCTAGTTGCATCTGTAGAAAGAATGCCTTATAAGAGCCCATCAGAAGCTCAAACCACTTTGACATGCTCCTTACACCAATACCAAGGTTGTGAGAAACAATGCTTTAGAGCACAACATTCCCCCATTCCTTCGCTTGCACCGAGTGTTCAATGTGGACTGTTTTTTACCATGCTTCCCACCATTATTAGACACAACAGAGGTTGCAGAACAGCTCACCAGGGACCAAGTTCAGCAGATGGAGGAACTCAACACAATGGGTACCATCAATGGGGACCATTGGGGAATGATCTAGGTGGATGTTGGTGGCCACCCACCTATCCCACTTGGACCCCCACAACTGTCTCTTTCAGTTTTTCAGTTTCCTTATTTGTAGTACGATTTAGTATTTTTAGCAATTTTTTGGGTCCTGAACTTCCGGAGCTGTTTTGAGGCCCTAAACAACGTTTTTCGGAAATATGGGAGCAACATGGGTCCATGGGTCTTTCGAAAGTTGTATTCCTCAGATAGATCTTAATGAGCTATGGTGCACGTCAAATGGAGATCGTACGCCAAAATTACGACCCCAGGAAGTTGATGTACCAATTTACCTAAACGGGGCCCACAGTTTGGCGTTTCTTCTTCTAGGGTTAGGTTTATGGATGTTTAGGGTTTTCCATTGTTTCTCAACAATAAATAGGCCTTCGAGCCTCATTGCAACACAATTTAGAGGCATGTAGCTGCCACATCTCTTCTTAAAGATAAGCTACCATCACCCTAGCTAGTTTATTTCCATTTCTATTTGTAAGCATATTTCAGTATTTTACATTAATGAAACGAAGTATTATTTTTGCTGCATCTCTGTGTTTATCATTATATCTGTAATTTTTTGTGTTCCTTTTTAAATCCAGATCATTTAAACATATAAATATCTCAATAAACACAATATAGTCTCAACCATCTACAGGTCAACAACTGAAAGAAATAGCAAACACACAAGTGACACCATTATTTTTGCACAACTCATCCCTGGAATAACCCAACTTGGGAAAACTAGTGAAATAATTTTGAGGGTTATTTTATTATGCATTCTATCCTTGAGTACATTGGGTGCCAAACTGGTTCACTTAACAGAGAGAATAATCAGGTAGTAATACCTCTCCATTCGGAAGCAGATATTCAGAAAATCCACCCCACGAAACCCTCTCTGGCACACCTTGAAGCTCAGCGTTAGCCCACCTGGCCTCAGTGTCATCCCAGAACCCCCCGCGTCAGCCCTCTGAAGCACTGCATAGCCTATAAGGCCCTCTGTGTCACTCTTGCAGCCTCTGCATGGATGACATAGGCCTTTCTGGCCTATGTGCAGTCCCTGCTAGCTCTATGTGGCTCTCTCTAGTTCAATGTCTGCTACTATCTACTTGTGCATTGGTCTCTCAACACTATCTCTGCCTCTCTGTCTTGTACTCACTACCGCTCGTTGCAACTGATCACTCATTCGATTTCTCTTAGCAAACCCTGCTCTAGAAAATCGAATGACTGATCACTCTGGTGTATTCTCCAACTGACCCTCAAACCTCCTCTTATACATTTCTTGTTGGTCCTTCAATAGACGAGATTATATTTCTAATCAATGACTAATATTATATTTGGCTTGATCCATGTCATTTGGAACCTTCTAACCCAATTTTATATTAACACCCATTAATATTTTATTTTTCCTAAGTTTAGACTTGGGAACTCCATTAAAAATATTAATTATTTTAATATCTCCTTAACTGGGTAGAATTTGCCCAAACCATTTCTGTATCTTGGAGATCTCATGTGCTTTAGCCTCTCCACCAATTTTCATGGCTATAGTAGATCCGATGCTTCCCCAAATCAAGAAATGCTACAAAACACATAGACTATCATTTTTCAATTTCTCCAAGGTTATCCTTTACCACATGCTTATTTGCAACAAATGTGCCATTCATTGAGCCCACATCAATGACATAGATGCTACACATATAAAAAATGCTTCGTTACAGATTTGAGATTGCAACAAACCCGTATATTTTCTAAACAAAAGAAATATGGGTTGTATTAACTGCATGACTCCAAATTACTTGAGAGAACAAAGAAATAAGTGTTCATCCAATGAACAGAAAAAGATACAATATAGTAAGTTGAAGAAAATATACATGCTAAAGGAAATCTCCAATTAATAAGAATTTACAAAGATAAACATCAAAGTACACATTTTAACTCACCCTGGGTAATCCAAATGTAAATTGCAAACCAAAGGAAGCACTTTTAGAGCACCCTGGTGCCATATTGAGGGCCACAAGGGTCGAGCATAAAAAATATGCAAAATCACTTGGAATCCACACTCTATACCAAAAGATTGAAACTGAGTGTAAAGGTTCTTGGGACATAATATCATATTGGGCTAGTAACCAATCCACTACTAAGGTGTACAATAAACAGTGCAACAATTGACTCTAACCAAATTGGGCCTTACACGAAAACCATATTGTTCCTTCTTATTGAGTTGAAATTTTGATATTAAGATAGAATCAATTAAAATGTATTTAGCTACCAAAGTAATCTTCTCTAATGGAAGATGCAAACCTTCCATTTCTATGTTGTACAACAACAACATGTCATGAAGAGATAAATGGATGGTTCAACACAAACTCACAAGTAACAACCTGTCTCCCAAATATGTGTCTTTGCTTATCCAAATTGATTTTATCTAATACTTCACCATTCTTCACAACATCTAAACAAAAGACACCTAGTTTAGGATCCACAACCCAGTCTGTCGATTGCCAATTTGTTTTCCCACCCCCTATTCCAGTGGCTTGATATTTAGTTGTTGATGTTAGAGTAGGTTTGGGAGCTATAGTCCTTGGTACTCCATGACGTTCCTAGTGTTGTAATTGTGTTTGAGTAACCTATTATTGAAAAGGTCGAGATTGATGTTTTTGTTCCATAATGGACTTTGAAAATGAGCTGACACTGACTAAAAATGGCTCTATTTTTTTTGTGCCTTATTGAATCTATCCAGGTCAACTCAGTAATATATCTTGAAACCAGATCCAACAATCCTGCCATAGAGATAAAAAAAGGTAAAACCTACTTCAAATATTATAATTGTTCTTATATATGTATGATTCTTTTTTGTATCATTCACACACTACGATTTTGTCTATGAAATTAAATTTATATTTAAACTTTCATATATTTTCCTCTTGAAAGTTAATCTATACAACCTTTAACATTCAGAATACTCACAATAGTTTATTCAGCTAGGTTTCCATCTCTTCTTCATTTCTATGTGATTACAGTAGATGCTCTAGGTTAGTTATTGGAGGCTACCAAAGTACAAGGGGAAATCAAAAGGAGTTTCTTTCCCTAACGAAAACCAACTTCTCAATGTTTATTTTCCATATGACTTGGCTTTAACCATTAAATTGACTGAGAATTTTATGGAAGGTATTAGTATTTTCCTAGACACATAGCAAAAGTTGTTAAGAGTGGCTTTAGTGAGGATGAATGAAATATTTTCTTTAATAGTCAAGACGAACCCCTTAACTGGTTGGATCATAAATAGATATTATATATTCTTGAGGGATCATTCATCATTTGGGCATCCCCTTTTGTACATCTCTCTCTTGTTGATCATAGGGAATGGATAATGGTCCAGTTGAAGAAATACTTCAAGCATGGAGATAACTCAATCTTTTGTTTGTTGGGTAAGGTTGCAATCACTAATAGAGTGCATGCAAAAGAAACAATTATTATTCCTCATATTTTCCTTCTCAAGCAACCTATAAAATATTAGAGAAAGTCCCTAGAATTGTTCTTGTCTTTTCCCTTCTCAAGCATCCTATAAAATGATAGAGAAGTTCCTTAGAATTATAAGTTTCATTTGGCGCAAACACAGGTAGGTCAAAGGAGTTCCTCTAGTGGCTTGGGATATTTGCATCTTGATTCTTGCGAAATGATCAAAGGGGATTGAACTTTCCTAACATAAGAGCTCAATATGATAAATGGTAGTATGAGAAGTGGAGAGGGATGCCCCTTAGTAACCCTTATGTTATGATTGAATTCAAAGTACTCAACAAATTCAAGATATTATAGATTCCTTTCAAGTGCATGACATAATTGGTCAACAACACTTCAACAGATGTGAGTTGAATGGAAAATAGTACTAGACAGTTCCCAAGCATAAAATTTTTCGTTTCTTGCATATTTCAAGATTTTTGATTTGTGGCTTATCATTCTATTTACTCGAGCTTAGAGAATCAATGGCATATAAATTTACAAACTACCAAAAATACATGCCTCGTCAATCTTCTTCCAGGCTTCATTACCCTCCAACATCTGATGACAAATGAAATTTACAAAATAGTAACCAAATTCACTTTAGCTAACACTTTAGACTTCTTCAAACTTGATTAATTCATTAATTTCATTACCACCTGTTATCATAAAATCATGTACTAAGGGCTGCTACTTAGTAAGATCTCATGAAACTGTTTCAGACCAGGCTTTAGACTAAGGTTTAGCCTCCTTAGTCAGAGAGGGCTCTCTCACAGATTTTTGATATGCATTAAGGGCAAAAAAAGATGGCTAACTCTTTAAACAGTATATGAAATTTAAGCTGGTTGGAACAACAAAATTAGGCTTCTCCCATTGGGCTCATGGAGTCATACACTTCTGCAGTAAATTATTAGCTACTCAATCATGGAAGCCAAGGCATATAATGTCTAAATGCTCAAAACATTTACCAAGAAGAACCTCAACTCAACAAACATACACAGAAAGTCTGAGCACTAGGTGAATTCAGAGTGATTGCATGTTTAATGAACTGTAAAACAAGATGAATAAAACCAAAACCACATACATTCTGAACATTTGAGACACAAGATGAATCTTGGGAAGAAACAATATGCTTTCTATTACTGTGAAAAAACTTTACATAAACCAATATGAAAACTCTGTCTTTTTGATAAAAATCTCCAACCCTTTTTACATCAGAGTTTTTCCTATATATAGGAAACAAAACTAAACTAACTTGAGTCTCCTCCTCCAGCATGAGGGGAGATCGAAAACCTATCATTAACTACCTTATCCATATTTAAACTAACTTATTAAATACATAGGTATTGTGCTTTTAATACATAGAGTCCTATTTCTGATCAAACTCTACTTCCATCTCCTCGTGTGCATGATTCTCTCCTGATCTTTGACACCTGTGCCTTTCCTGTAGTGGCTGAAATATATTTGAGGAGCATTCACTGAACTGGCTGCCTTGGATTCCAACTGTGTTGCTGACTCAGCCTTTGATGAAGATATATCCTCTGTTTTCACGGTCCCTGCTTTAATCCATGTTTATTTTCCAACAAAACGTTCTTGAAGCTGTACAATGACCTTAATGACCATGCAATAACACCATATGGCTAATAATCTGGATGCTTTGTGGATACTGCCAGGTGTTCAACCCAAAATTATGGTAACCCTACCAGAAACCCTAATTTTTCGGTCATAAAGATACTTTATGAAGACTTTAGTAAAGACAAAAAGTTTCACCTTTATGCTACAAGGTTTACATCTGTCATTCTTTGAAGGCTTTGGCAACCATTTACGATTTCCTTCCTATCCTCGAAGCCTTTCTTCACAAAATTTGATGACCTCAGCATCACTTTTGAATTTTCTTTTAAAAACAGTCACCTACCAGCAGTTTCGTAGCGCGCTACCGAAACGCTGTTGCTTTGCAAAATCACAGTCTTCAATGATTTCTTCAATTACTTCGTGACTGTTTACAAAGCTTCCCCTTGATTCCAAAATTACCTAATTTGTCTTCCTTTTATACATGCCCCTCAAAAATTAATTAACTTAAGAAAAATAAACAAAACTTGGAGCAACATCTGACCTTAAACAATTTTCAATTTATTTTAGCAGCTACTTGCCAACTGAGCTTTAGCTTTGCAAGTTCATTCTCCATGGCTGCAATCTCTGATACTGTCCTTTTCATAAATCAGCCATTTCTTTATCAGCTGCTTCCCATTTCTCCTTTGTAGATGAGGTTTTATCTTTCTTGAAAATAGGAGCTTTTTCCTTCACATCTTTCTTTCTGCTCTCCTTTGTTTTTTCTGCCTGAGCTATCTGCTTTCCCATTTGTTTGGCCTGTCCTCTGGTATAAATTATTCTTTTGGTTTCCTCTACTTTCTCTGCCTTCTCTGCCTTAGGCAATGGTCTGGTTTCTTTTGTTGTTACCTTGGCAGTTACCTCATCTTTTTGGACTTGTTCTGTTGCTTGGATCTGTCTCCTAGTGATTGGCCTTCGAGGCTTGACCATGAATTCTTTTCCAGCCTCCTCAAATCTTAGCCTTTTTGAGGCTTTTGATTTCTTGGAGCTATCAGGGGATGACTGGGTTAGATCAATTGGAATAGGCTCCACCTGTACTGATGTGGCTTGTTCAAAGTCAATTGCCTCCAGCAAATCCTTTAGACTAGCCTTTGACATAGGGCTGTCTTCTACTGCTACTGATTTTCCCTTTTCTCTACTTAGCTGGCTTCTAGTTCTGATCCTTGTTACTTGTGCAACTCCACTTGGCTTTGATACAACTTTCTGATGTTTGATCTTCTCCTCGGATGGTTTGGGTGTCTCTTTAATGACTACAGGCTTCTCTGATTGCCTTGGCTTATCTTTGGGTTTCTTTCGGTCTTTAACCTCCTTCTTAAGATCAGCCAATGTAGGCTCTTGAATCTTTCTTTCTTTTTCCCTGTCTGGTAATGGGGTAAGACCTGTTTTGCTTTGGAAACCCGACATGAAAATGAAAGAGTCCCAATCCCTACCGATTTTTTGTAAGATATCTAACACCAATAACTTAATTAAACCATGGTGGAAAAGTGAAGTTTCATAATTATCCTTTTTATATTGAACTTTGTCGCACATTTTACCAAGACTCCTGAATAAATAAAAAGGGATGTCTATTGACGCCTTCCCTGTGAAATGTAGCAAGAGTTTGAAGTGATATGAGTAAACATTGGTGTACCTTCCCTCGCATGTGAGGTATTTCTGGATGGCTGTGAGGAGCAGAGCATAATGCTCTTTAATATAATACCTTGGGACCGCCTTAGTGAGGTCCTTGTTTGCATATTGATCCTTCAGAAACTCCTTACATGGAGTCATGTCAAACTTATAATTCTTGAACCATTCCTGTCCACTTCTTGGAATTTCGGTGACAGCAGAAATAGCTTGCGGGGACACAGGGAACTAGTAATGCAAACTCGCGAGGTTAGAATTCAAACCAGACTGAGAATTTAAGTAGGAAGGCTTTAGTTACCGTTATCTGTGTGTCCGCCCTTCAATTTTTCCACAGAACCTACCGCAAACAGCCTGTTTGAAAGCTCGTGCAACACCTTCATCTTTGAGCGTGAGATCAAGTCCTTCTGGTTCAGTTCTCAGACATCTTCCGGATCTATGCTCTCTTTTCTCCATCTCACTCAAAATATCCTTACACAGAGAACTTAATCATCAACTTCAATTTACACAACAGCTTCGGCTTTGGAATGCAGGCTCGCTTGCAGTGATCTCTTTTTAAAAGAGAACTCGGGCTTCTTTGTGTTTTTTCAAACGCTCATCATAGAACAGGCACGTTAATGCATCATGAATAAACATTATGACACTACCATACCTCATAAGATTTCTTGAAATAATTGTCATGTGTGTGATCCTATATCTGATGGCGGAATGAATCCTATCATGACCTGGAGAGGACGTCGACTGACAACATATGAACGGTTCTAATGGCTCACCTCCCGAGATTTGACATTTCAAGGAAATATGCTGCTAAAAACCCCGAATCCCCGATTTCGTAGCGCAGGCAATTATGAAATGACACACCACACTATGAAATGGCTGCTCAATGATATGCTGCGGAAAGGTGGAAAAATGATTGCGCAGCTAAACTAGCCAATCATATCGCGCTGCGAAACTGTGCAAAATCAGAATGACGCAATCAAGACAAGACATGCTTTAACTATCATGAGAGAGGGTATCTAACGGTTTTTACAAGGACTCAAATCAATACCTTTAGAAAAACTAACTTCAAAGTGACACACCTAAAAACCTATTGACTTAAACAATTTTTTTTTTTTTAAATATGAATATTTGGACATAGGTGAACTATGGTTTTAAGTGATAACAGACACAATGACATGCTCCATCAATTTATGATTTACGAAGTGTGATCATGTGTTATTAAAGTGTGGTGATCAGAAAACCACAGTGGGGACCTCATCACATATTGCATTTCGGGATTTTTGATGGAATGTTAACAATTGTTACATGGAAAACTTTGAGATGCAATTTTTGATAAGAGATTCAAGCATGAGTTCATGTTTTAAGGTTTTTAAGGCAAATTTGTAGAGTTTGCATTTATTTATATGTCAAATATTAATTACTATTACTTGTATAAATGGGGGGTGGTGGGGTTGTTACATAGTACAACACCAGCCTAGAGGGATTTTGAATAGATGTTTATTGGGTGTACTTTTAAGGCACTCCTTGATGTTAAGGTCATTATTTAAAAACCCATGTGTAGTCCCACCTACCTAGGAAAAAAAAACTTTCCCATATGAAAGGTTTATGATTTATATCAATCATTGATCCAACACCTAGGATTATGATGGGGTATTTTGGAGTTTTGTTCAGAAGAATATATTTCAACAATGTAAATCAATTCTATTAAAACAAGTGAAGGGAGGTGATAGGGCGTACATCATAAAAAATTCATTCAATACCTTCTTTTTGTGTGGACTCTTTCTTCTCTCTCTATGTTGATCAAGTACACTATGATTTCACCATGGTTTAATATGTTTGTTGTTAAGAGTGTAAAAGAAGGTAGTTTATTTTCTAAGAGTATAAAAGGATAAGGTTTTCACCATTGGACATAAATTTTCTTTCTCTATTCAATGTTTTTTGCATTGTGCCATTTCTTTTAATTCAACTATGAGATTACTAATGACATTGTACATGTGTTCCTTTTCTCATTGTAATACTTTTCACATGTAAGGTCACATGATATTTTTATGTTAAGAACGGTGTATCTCTAAGCTATAGCACAAGTAATCTTCAAACAAGTATCATAAGGATTTCTACTTCTAATGATGGTTAATAGTTAATGAAGCCAAAGTTTCAATGAACTTTAAATTTTACATGCATGCTTTTGAATGAGAAGAATTTGAAATGATACTCATTAATGGGTGTGCCATATCAGGTTCTAATAATAGTTTTGGCTTGGGGACAAAATTCCCTTGTGGGATTGTTGAGAGAACCATAATCTTTGGCTTCTTGCAATGATGGGGGCAATCTTGTAATTTCAATTCATACAAGTAGGCTTCATATTTTTACTCAAACTCAAACCATACATATGTCAAAACCATTATTTATTGGTTTTACCAAGAATTCAAGCCACGGTATCAAGATATTATAGCTCTATTACATGTTTATGCATAAACTAACAATGGAAGAAACATAACTATTTTAAAAGCTAGGATTACTTTTGATTTGGCAATTGAATGGAACTTAATTTTATAATAACTAGATAGCTAACCTAATTTTCATAATGAATACTATATTAAGGGAATTCAAAATGAAAATGTAATCAATTAGGAATCTTCTTGGTTGGGTTGATAGTTTCTCGACATGGAAAAGACAACATTAATATTAATATTGTTTGTGAATAGAAATAGGATAAAAAATCATATATCTTATTTATCAATAAATCTAAATAAAATCCAAAATATTAAGATCTAACATTATGAGAAAAATATTTTATGCATAACTCAATATGGTCAACCTATTCCCATTGTTAAACAAATCTTAAAACTAGAATTAAATGTTGACAATAAGAGAGAATGTGCGCAGCTTTTAAATTAACATATTTAACTAAGAAAACAATATCAATTACTAGTGATGAAAACCTATTATTATTAGTTATATAGTCATGTCACTTTACTCATTTTGGATCTCCACCTCCTCAAGATAGAAGGACAAAATTTCTTTTTGATTTTATAATAAGTAATTAACTTTCTAGCCATAATAAATCATCCTATAGCATTGAGAACCATCATTCATTGTTGAAAGTAGTTAATAACTCATATTATAATTTCTCAATACCCGTATGAATACAATATTGTACATTAGATACAATATCAAATCAAATAACAACACCACAAGAATAAATGGCATACACTTTGTCATATTTTTTCTCTTCACGATCTACTTCTATATCATTAAAGTTTTTAAATCTTCCTTGCGTATTGACTTCTCTACATTATAAATATATTTAATATGTTTTTCATGGATTTGAAGAAAAGCTTTCTGGATGGCTTCCACTTACACTCATATTATGCAAATGCTAGATTTATTTTCACACACCTAAATGATATTCCCTTGATTGTTATGAGCATGAATTTCTTCATAGGTTGAGGGGTATCTTCCATGGATACACCTTCATATTAATATTTAGGATGAGGAGTTCATAATATTATTACATCCTATCATATATTCATTAAAGCATTACGTTTCAAGTGTTCATATATTCATTAAAGCTTTACGTTTCAAGGGTTCCTTCACATCGTTGTTATCCTCATTAAATGAATATTCAAAATGATCATAAATTCATATCCATA
>APFE031382201.1:58129-71862 GCA_000404065.3 Pinus taeda | reverse complement strand
TGGCTTAAAACAAAATTTGTAAAAAATATATATTTATATTCCACATTTTTAATTTATTAAATTAAAATGATCATTTTATTAGACTAAAATGTTATGCTTTAACTGAAATTTATGATAAACATGTGCTACTATTTTTTTAGTCGACATGGAAATAGGAAGAAAGACAACGTGCTGGGAAAGGCGTGGTCTATTTAGGCTTCAAATTTGTCGTCATAGGGTTAAAACTGTCTTAATTTTTTTTTTTTTAGACAAAAACGGTTGTTTTATTTATGAGGCGTCAGCTATAATGCAGGTGGAGAATACATCATTTTCCTGGAGAATCCAGCGGTTACACAACCCTGAAAGAACCGGAGCCATTCGTTTCCCTTTCGGATTTATAGCCTTTCTCTGATTGCTGGAAGGCCCGGTGGCAGTAGCTCTCCCCAAAGCCGCAGGCGGATTCGACAATCTTAGAACTCCGGCAGTCTTCTTCTTGTAGATTCTTTGGATGCCCTTACAGCAGAGAGAATGCGCAAGGCGACGATTCAACAGCAAATCCAGCGAGCTCTTTTTAGGGGATGTTGCAGAAACAGTCGAGCTGGTTGACTGACATCGAACCTTTGCTTCGCAAAATGCCTTTGTTGGCTTCCATATCTGCTTGGGAGTTTAAGTTCCTGAGGATGTGATAGAAGGAGATCTTATGAAATTTGGGCAAAATAGATCTGATTCTCCTGAGGATGGTTGATAACTGGAGCTGCGAAGGATTCTTTTTGGAGTGCAGAGCCTGAATAATAATTCTAGAGTCCCCAAAAACTGATATGGAACGGACATTGCCTTTGATCGCTTGTGAGAGCCCCTGCCACAGAGCAAGAGCCTCCGCTCTGTTGTTGGATTCCTTGCCTAATCCCCAGGCAAACCTTAGCTGCACTGAGCCATCCGGGCACAATAGAACTCCGCCTCCACCTGCAAAACCGGGATTGCCTTTGGAGGCCCCATCAAAAAACAGGCAATGCTCATTCAGAGCCGACCTCCATTTTATGAACTCTTGCTCCTCCAGCCTGATTTCCCAGTTATAGGGAACGTTGATAGCGATGGCAGCCTCATCTTTATGATTTGGGACCAAACTGTTCAGCCAGAGTTCCTCTTCGCTGTTCAGGGCTTTCCCAGGATTTTTGGCAGTGTTGGCATCCAGAGTTTCTCCTAAAAGAGCTTTAATTTTGGTGATGACTTTGAGCGGGTTGCAGCTTCCATTTCTGAAAAGTCTGTTATTCCTTTCCAGCCACAGCTTCCAACAAACGAACTTGGGGATCCAGAGCCAGCATTTTTTGAGAAGGATATTTTTGGAGAGACCATACGGCGACAATTTGCTCCAGGACTGGAAAAGGTTTTGGATGTTTCTCGGGAGATCGAAGTTATCAGCATTTAGCATGAGGACTCCCCTCCAGACTTTTGATGCAAAGGGGCATGTTAAGAACAAGTGATCAGCTGTTTCTTCCTCTGACTTACACAGATTACACCAGGATGGACCTTCCATTCCGCGCCTACGGAGATTATCTCGAGTGAGGATACTATTATGAGCTAATGTCCAGCAGAAGAAATCTATTTTGGGAAGAGAGGGGGAATCCCAAATAAACTGCCATTGAGCCGGGTTTGGGGGAGCATTTGGAATGGCCATGATGCTTTTGTATCCTTCAGCAGCAGTATACGAGCCTGTGACAGATCCCCACCCTCGCTTGTCTTTTGCTGAAGCTTTTACAGGGGCTTTCCCTTGAAGCTTATCCAATAGAACAGAGGCTTCACCCTCCAGCCATTGAGGGACCTCCCCCAATTGCCAGCTTTCCCAAAGACCATCTTCCACCCAAGAGGAGATATCCCAAAGAGTGTTCAGGTTGCGACCTTGCAGCCAGTTTCTGATATTAGAAATTTCTTCCTCCTGGTTCATCGGTTGGTCACCTAGAATAGGATCATCCCAAATTCTTATTTTTCGCCCATTACCTGGAATCCAATACAGCTTTCGACTAAAATGATCCCAAGCTTTGATGCAGAGACTAAAGACAGGAGAGCCTTTAGTGGAGCGAGGCGGCTAGTCCAGACATCTAAGGCGCTTCCCATGGAAATATTTCCTCCACAGGACCTTCTTGCTCCAGCTAATTTTCCCAGAGACAATGTCCCAAAGTAGCTTGGTTCCCAAGGCCAGATTTTGAGTAGACAGATCGCAGATTTGTAATCCTCCTTCCATGAATGGTTTTTTTATAGTATCCCATTTAACAAGGTGCAACCTTCTTTCATTGTTTTTCCCCCCTTCCCACAGGAAGCGTCTGAGCAGAACTTCCATCTTGTTGATAAAGGTTTTAGGGGCCAAGAGGATAGAGTGCTGATATAACGGAAGACTTGAAAGGACCGCTTTCATCAAAATGATCTTCCCCGCGTTATTCAGCCATGAAGCTCCCCAGGCATTGATTCTGGTTTTGATCTTGTCCAGCAAGGGCGTCCAATGGGCAACCTTGGCAATGATTCTGAAGATAGGAATCCCCAGGTATTTGAAGGATTCCCAATCCCAAGACCCTTCCATTTGGAGAATCCTAGCAATATCAAAAAGTTCCCTGACAGAGCAATTCCAACTATAAACTGTGCTTTTAGTATAATTGATCTTGCTGCCCGAAACTTCTCTGTAGCTGTCCAGCTCCTTCTTAAAGGATTTTGCAGAGTTTATGCTTGCCCCACCCAACAAAAGCGTATCATCAGCAAATTGGGCATGGTTTGTGTCTTTGACCTGATGAACCATTCGGAGTCCAGGAAGGATTTGAGACTGGAGATTGTGATCCAGTTGGAAGCTGAGAACCGAGGCTTGGATCGCGTAGAGCAGCAGGGACAAAGGGCAACCTTGTCTGAGTCCCCTAGAGGCTTGGAAGAAATTTGAAGGACGCCCATTTACTAAAGGCGCAATCCAAGGAGAGGCAATGCAGGCTTTTATCCAGTTAATGATAGCTGGTGAAAAGCCCATTTTATCCATTACCATAAACAGGAATTCATGCTTTACTCTGTCAAATGCATTTGCCAGGTCAAGCTTAATCACCATTCCTTTTTCCTTTCGGTGATAGCTTGAATGAACAGCTTCTTGCACCAGCACTATATTATCAAGAATTTTCCTCCCTTTGATGAAACCACCTTGATTTTCAGGAATAATGGCAGGAAGGATTTTTTTGAGGCGATGGGCTATAATTTTGGTTATAAGCTTGTAGCTGGAGTTGCACAACGAAATAGGCCTAAATCTGCTGAAATTGGCTGCTCCTTTCTCCTTTGGTATCAAGGCTAGAAACGCTGAATTGATGCCGCCTCCGATCTTGGCACAAGATTGGGATTTCTTTACCATTCTTAGAAGGTCAGAATTGATTATATCCCAACAGGACAGGTAGAATCTAACAGGGAACCCATCCGGACCCGGAGCTTTGTCCGGTTCCATATTGTCCAAGGCACTTTTGAGATCATTCACGCTGATAGGGGCCATCAGCATAGCGTTGGTAGGATCTTGGACACAATTAGGGATCAAATTCAGCGGATAGATCTGGGGATCCAAAGGGGGTTCGTCCGGGGCGGAGTAAAGATCTTTAAAGTAACTGTGAGCTGCCCGCTTTATTTCTTCAAAGTCTTTGACCACCACACCTTGATGGTGAATTTCTTTAACTGATTTGAATTGCTTGCGGGCTTCAGCGTGCTTGTGGAAAAGGCTGGTATTTTTGTCCCCAACTTGTAACCAGAGAGCTCTGGATTTCTGCCGCCAGAATTCTTCTTCTACCCTGCTTGCTTTGTGAAACTCTTTTTGCAGGTCAATTTCTCTCTGAAGAAGGTCTTGGGTGACTTCAGTGTTTTCCATCGACATTTGGTGGATAGCTAGATTGTCCATGGCCGCTTTTATGTTGGAGGAGGGGGATTTCAGCGTTCTTGCCCAGTCCTTGAGTCTTCTTTTGAGCCTCCTCAGCTTTTCTTCCCATACATAGAAGGGGGAACCTTGAACCGGTCTTTTCCAGACTTCAGAAACCATCTCTTGGAACCCCTCGTGCTGAAGCCATAATGAACTGAATCTGAAGGGAATGGGCCCGAGATTTTCTTCCGTGGAGAGCTCAAGAATAATGGGTTTGTGATCCGAGGTGTTGTTTGGCAAAATTTTGGACGAAGCCGTGAGACCACAGGTCAGGAAAGAGGTTTGAACCAGAAAACGGTCTAACCGAGCTGCAATATGATTTGGACCCACTCTTTTGTTGGACCATGTGAACTTCCCGGATGAGGGCTTGATATCCTCTAGATCCCATCCCAATATGAGATCTTCAACCCATTCTCTTGCTGGGTCCCTGACCGGGGATCCTCCCCTTTTCTCATTTGCAGCAAGAGTAACATTCATATCCCCAGCTATGATAATGTTGTCAGGGTTATTCAGAGAGAGATAGGACGAAATTGAATCCCAGCAAAGATTTTTTTTCAGAAGGGAGAACAGGAGCGTAAATATTGAACAAACTTACTTGATGACCGGAGTCTTTGTGGAGGAGCTTCGTGAATATCCAGTGGGTGGAGTTCTCTTTTTGAAGCAGGTCATATATATTGTTGTCCCAGAAGGTAGCGATTCCTCCGGAGGCGCCTCTTGCACTGACGGCACAACCAATACCTTTTCGCCAGAAGGATTTGCTGGTATTAAGGAGGAAATTTTCCTCCATCTTTGTCTCCTGGATTAGAAGGATTTCAGGCGAATGCATTCTGACTATATCTTTGAGGGCATCTTCTTTTAGCTTGCTGCCTAATCCTCTGCAATTCCAGGAGACGTACTTCATTATTTATTGGCTTGGGAGGCTGTGGCTCCTTTTGGAGCCGGGCCATGCTTGCGCCCAGACCTTGTATTCATCATTCCCTTGAGAGTTTTTTGGGATCCTTGAAGAACATCCCTATAGGTTTTCTCCTCTCTTAGTTTCTTCTTGGATTTTCGCCCCCTGGATGACTTGATAGGGGTGACTTGAGAGCTGTCTGATTCATCGGTTCTTCCTTCTGAGTCTTCATCCGATTCGGAGGCCAGGCTTATGTGATCTTCATTATCTTTGTTTCCTTCAGTGCCTCCTGAGGCTGGGGGGGTGATTGTTTCAGTACCCATTCCTTTTGCTTCCTTCATTGGGTTTTCAGTTGCTTCTTGAGTCTCGATGGATTCTGCGTTCCCACCAGAGGAGGTTCCCACTTTTGGATCTTCATTGTTCTTCAGGTTGGACTTCGAATGCTCCCCTGAACCGGAATTTTTCTTTTCTGTTGGTCTTGGGATAGCCTTTCCCCTTTTAATTTCTTTCCATCCCTCCTCGTCCTCCTTAGTTCCGACTTGAGATTTGGGGCAGTTCCGTTGGAAGTGTCCGTGTTCATGACATGTTCTGCACTTGAACGGAAGTTGTTCGTAGTCCAGCATTTGATAGTGCTGCCATTCTCCCACTGTGATTTTAATCGCTTCTGGAAGCCCAACCTCTAAGTCCACCTCCACACAAATTCTTGCACAAGTGTATTGGCCTTTAGGATCTGCTTTGTCAATGAATCTGCGCAGACCATTCCCAATCTTTTGCAATGACTGATAGCTCCAGCAGTGGATCTGTAGATTGGGAAGCCTAACCCAGACTGGAACTTCCTTCGGAACATCTACGAAGGGATCAAAATTCGGGGTCCATTTATTAAGGTACAGACCCTGATTTCCCATGAAATACGGTCCATTCCTGAAAACCAGATCCCGGTCTTCTTTGGTGGTGAACTCAAAAATGAAGAAACCTCTCCCTACCGGATAGCAGATCACACTGTTCTTCAACTGAGGCCTCCAGTTGCGTTGAATCCATTCGTCCGTGGTTTTGGTAGAGGGCCAGTGCCCCATGAATTGCCCGACTAATCCTCTATCAGCAAGGGCAAGAGCAATTTTGATCGGCTGATCTTCTTGCAGGGCTATCTCAGGCACTTCCTCGAGTTTTTTAATGAATTTTGGGATATCTGGGGCAGGGCGTTTCTTTCCTTTATGCGTTAATAATCGCCGGAAGGCTTCTTCAGAGGATAGTGGAGGGGTGGGAGAGGATTCCCCACCCCCAGGATCACCCATGGCTGCCTCGCAGGAGCGCACTCTGGGATCTCAAGAGCCTCTGCGACCTTTCAACTCCAAGAAAAAATCTGCGATGCTTAGAAAAGCACCAGCTGAAAACTCACCGCTACAGAGGGAAATGGATCCAGGGAGGAAGCCGGGTCAGCCGCAGAGGGCCGAGGCCGCCGTCACGAGCCCTAGCAGAGCTCCGCCATATCGTTTCCGTCCTCGATCGCTCGCCTTCAACCAAAACTGTCTTAAATTTTAGTAAAAGAAAGATAAAAGAAATTTGCAATAGGAAATTTTTAATCAAATTGTTAGTGTTGGAAATGGATTCAGTATTGGATATTTAAAATTTTAAAGTTTAACCGCTATAATTTAAATTTACAAAAATTATTATTCATTTTTATCAAAATTTTACTAAAATTTTTACAATTTTCTTATTTTTTTAAAAAAGCTATGAAAAATGTGCCTTAGTCTAACTAGCAAGAGGAATTGCCCAGAAAGTTATGGAAATTCCGGTCATATTTAGAGAAAATCCGGCAAAGATTTTAGTAAAACCTAGTTATAGTTGTTAAAATTCAAAATTTTAGGTGGGGCTGAATCCATTTCCACCATAAAAACACCATTCAAACACTGCCTCTAGAAAAAAATTGAATTTTTTTTACCCAGATTTTAACTGTAAAGGCAATTCCTCCACCTCCATAAATTTTCACTATAAAGACAATTTCTCCACCTGCATAAACAACTCCATAAATTCGTCGGCCTCCATAGACGACTCCATAGGTTCCTCAATAGACGACTCCGTAGGTTCCTCAGCCTCCATAGACTACTCGGTGAATGTTGGTGGAGACCAGGGGTATTTCGCATTTTTACCCGTAAAAATTAAAAGTTTTAATTTTATTTTTTTTATATATATATTTAATATAATGTGAAACTTTAACAGTGTAACTTTATAAATTTATAGGGACAACTGCGGAAATAAATTTATAGGGAGAACCGAAGTAACTTGCAATCGTATTCATTCCCTTGAATTCACAAAAATATGATCATCCACATGCGTACTAAATCCTCAGGAACAGTGTTAAAAACTTAAACCCGTCGAGGGGCCTCGAGAGCGTCAGGGAAGCGCTAATTTAAAATATGATCATCCACATGCGTACTAAATCCTCAGGAACAGTGTTAAAAACTTAAACCCGTCGAGGGGCCTCGAGCGCGTCAGGGAAGCGCTAATTTAAAATTGCCTGTAATTTTTTTTTAAAATTTTGATCTTTACCTGTTTAAAGAAAATGTAAATATTATTCTAAAATGCCGGCGATCAGGAATTTTTGAAAATTCAGGGATATTTCTTATCCTCGACAGAGTCGGCACCTCTTTCCATATTGCAACTCGCTGTTGCATTGTACGTAGTATCCGACTCATGACTAATTCATTACTCTAAGTTGCAAGTTTAGGGTTTATTGACAAAGTACAGTGATCGGATCCGATCTGCGGATTTTGCATTCAATTCGCATTCAATTCACAATTGGGTTTACGGCCTGAGCATTTACAATGAAACTTACCACACCTGTAAACTTTAATATGTACAGGATTCCATTAATGAGTCCTGTCGCGGCCTGCTGGGAAATAATCCATGATCCATCGCTTAAAGCTTTATCGTCAATTGTGATGTACTGTAACCTGTAACTTGTAACGTCTTACCTCCTCAATATTCCATGTGAAGAGAGCAAAAATAGTGATGACTATGACAGGCTGATAGCGAATGATGGTAGACGCGCCATGGGAAAAGAAACAAAAGCACCTGCAAGCTGCAACAGCTACTTAGTCACTCCACTGAGTTGATATGAGGTTATGAGGAGGAGCATTATATAGCATATGGTGTAAGTCGCAGAGGACTTCCAAGTTCCTGATAACCTAGCGTAGTGCTGTTTGGTTGGTCGACTCATCGAAAATTTAAACAGAAAACTTCGGGTAAGCGTGCTCGATTTTAACAAACCAGTTCACAGAGCACAGACGAGGTGGAGTTGGTGCGATCGTTGCTCAAAGTGGACATCTAAGGAGGACGGTCGCATGGTAAGTACCCTCCTACTGTTTCAATCTCAGAACCCGAATATTTGTTCTATGTTCCTGCATTTCTGTCAAGGTTCTATGCTATTAACTACCTACCGCCACACTCCTTAGTGGTCACTTCATTCTATTCAATTTAGGAGTGTGGGAGAATCAACAAATTCACCAGTTACAACAGTCACTTGAAATTTGACTGCCCTCTGTGCAGTCCGGTCCAAGTTCTGTCCATATATTTGACAGTCCGGTCCAAGTTCTGTCCATATATTTGACTGTTGGGTTTCGCATTGAATGAATGTTTGAGTATTGTGTTCACAGGATTTTGCTGTGATTGAATTCTGAGTAAGGGGTTTACACCCCATGAATTTTGCGGTGCGGCGCGGGCCTCCAAGGGGTATATTGAGTGCCCGTGCAATTTAGTCACCGAATATAAAAAGTTTTTGAAATATGTAAAAGTTTAATAATGAGAGAGCCATTATGAATATTGAATTTTAACGGGTGACATCAATTTGAAATACCAAATTTATCTGTACCAATCAATAGGTTACACAGTTGTATTTAAATAACTAATCTCAGAATAGTCGCGGTCTCTTAGTTTTTACTCTGGTTTTACCACCATTCACCTGACACGGCCCAAATTTTAACACCCATAAATTCATACAACATTCTGCAAATCGACATTATCAAAGAGAAAGGAATATTTTCAAAGCTGTCCGAATTTCTGGGATATTTTGGGGAGCTGCATGCTCGCGACTGGCGAGCGAGCCTATAAGAAAGGAAGGACCATAGGCCCAAATTTATGTGATTTTAAGCCGAATAATCGATTTTATCAGAGATGGATTCAAGCATTGTCCACGTCAATTCGAAATGCCTCGCAACCTGCAACAAATGGAGTCGTATAACGAGGCTAAGGAATTGCCGGAACAGCCCAGAGTGGAGGCCAAAGTGGTTGGAATCGCAAAAAATTTTCAAAAATTTTTGTATACTACCGCGCAATAAATCAGTAGCCCGCCCATTGCCGAGAGGACAGGCGGGAGTACCTCCGATGGCGTCCTCATGCACACTGGGGCGCCACCTGGCGCGGAGGCTCGTTGAGGTTGGGGTCACCGACGTGTTCTCCGTCCCTGGGGATTTCAATCTCACGTTGCTGGACCACCTGCTGGCGGAGCCGGGCCTCAATCTCATCGGCTGCTGCAACGAGCTCAACGCCGGTTACGCTGCCGATGGGTACGCGCGATCCAGAGGCGTGGGGGCTTGCGTTGTTACGTTCACAGTCGGGGGACTCAGCATCATCAATGCGATCGCGGGTGCTTACAGTGAAAATCTGCCTGTCATTTGTATAGTCGGGGGTCCTAATTCTAACGACTATGGGACCAACCGCATTCTGCATCATACCATTGGGCTGCCAGACTACAGCCAGGAGTATCGCTGCTTCCAGACGGTCACATGCGCTCAGGTCTCTGAAATTCTGTAGTATGTCACGTTGTACACGTGAATATATAGCACGTTGATTACGTTCTTTGAGTGGGCCTAAGGGTTTTAGAATTTGCAAACTGTGCAGGTTATTGTGAATCACCTGGATGATGCCCAGGAGCTCATTGACTATGCGATTTCCTCAGCGCTTATGGAGAGTAAGCCTGTGTATATCAGCATCAGCTGTAATCTTGCTGACGTTCAACACCCCACTTTCATTGGGGAACCTGTTCCATATTGTTTATCGCCCAGGTAAAAAATTCACTGAATTTCAGTAATGTATCTCCTCTCCGTTTTTCGCATCCTAGATTTTATTTTCTGACATGTTTCGTCTCTCCGAGATAGGAGCGCCATACTTTCGCTAACTGACCTCTCGATTCTTGTGGTGGGTATTATAATTTTTTTAATAAGGTTATTGGGTTTTACATTTTTTTTTAATAAGGATCGTATCTACTGAATGTTTGCTTTTGATGAAGTCGCACTTATTGTTGGTTTTGCTGTGAGAGATTGTTTATGTGGTTTGCGATTTCGGAATATTTTGAAAATCACAGATCTTAAAATATTTTAAAATTTTGACTTAAATTAAACCATTGAACTTATTCATTTAACTTAAATTTCAAAATATTTTAAAAACTTATAATTAATTTTTATATTAAAATTTATAATTAATTTTTTTTCAAATATATGGACCTTTTAAATATTCCATCTCATCAAAATGCGTTAAAAATAAAGCAAGCTTCTTAACGTTTTATTTATTTAATCAAAATTTTCAAATTCTTGAAGGTTTTATTTATTTAATCAAAATTTCAAAATATTCAAATTCTATCATCAGTTTTAATATTGAAGTTTTTAAATATTCATCTCATTAAAATCATTAAAAATAAATCATATTATTTAATTTATTTCTATTAAATTTTCAAAATATTTTAAAATTTACAATTACTTTTTATATTGAAATTCCTAATATCCATTTATTAGGGCATCTAATTTAGATATGTGTTGAAATAAAGCAATATAGATAATACTAGGAACTATATTTGACACTATTCACATCAAAATGATTTTTTTTTGTTAATTTAAATCTATGAAGTCCAAAAAATCAAATTATATCGTAATATCATTTACTCCAAATTACATCTTTTAGAGATCTAGATTTAAAAATCAGGGCAAGTCATGGATTTTACTTTTTTACCCTTACTCCGACAAACATCAATCCACCTACTTGGGCCATCCAACACAACAAAGAATGATATGTTGCTTCTTCAGATTGTTGAGAGAGTAACATTGCATCTGATTCAAACTCCTAATGTCTTTTTCACTATCATAAAGATATGACTCATGATAGCACTTTTGCCCATAGATAGATGGAAAATGTTTTCTCATTGTCCTTTGCTGGGATAACATCCTCTGTTGGAGGTTGCTTCAATGCAGCAAGGGAATGCCTATTGTCCTGAGAGGTTGAGGGGTTGGGAGATTGTTGTTGACTCTGAAAGTTGTTCATCTTTTGACCTGCAGAATTGTGTTGCCCCTCTAGATGGTAACCCATTCTTTGAAGGCAAATGATGAAAGCTAGAAGCCATTAAATCAACATATAATGGCTCAACTTTCAAAATATGCTGATCTTTTCTTATGAATGCTCTCATTCACCTCTAATGTTGGGATATTTGAAGAATGTTCCACCACAAAAGCTAGACCAGAAAGTTCCTTTGCAATTTGAGGATTTGTTAGGTCCCTATAATACTAGTGATTCCCTAATTAATATTGTCATTGTATCCCTTATTATTATTGTTGTGCCCCTGTTGTTCCCATATTGTTATTATTATGTCTCATAGAATCTCTCTATTGTTATTATTGTGGCTTTATATTATTATTGTTAGGTCGGCTTAGTTATATTGTGACCCCTTAGACTCCTATATATAGAAATGAGGTTTTGTCATTTGAATCATCGAAGAATAGTTCATTTGTGTAATGTAAAGGAGGTTTCCCCCTCGAAGAGGCTTAATTCTAAAGCATTGATCTATCTTTTCTATCTTTTAGTGAGTTGGTTTCATAACATTTGGTATCAAAGCTTTGGATTCTAGGGTTTCGCTGCTCCAAATAGGTTATCGTGGCATTTACGCTATAAATTTTTTTTCTGCGACGTTTCAGGCACTAAAAAAAACCCATTTATGTTGCAATCATTTTGAACCTCGGGTCCAAATTTCAGAGCTTTTGGCACTATATTTGTGAAGATATGATTTGAGGAAGTTGGCCTTTTTGTAGCCTCCTGAATTACATTCCAAACAGGTGACCTAGGGAAAATCGTCATAACTTTTGTTTTGAGCATCATATTGAAATTTCGTAAGAAGTTATAGAAAGAAGATGGACTGTAGTTTCCTAGATATATTTTTCAGATATTAAAGTCAAAACAGTGACACGTGGCACTTCATACAATTTCTCTCTTCTGAAAAGGTATATAATAAGGTTATCTTGGGAGATTGTGCACAACTCTTTCTTGGAGAATCTAAATTCGATCAGACTGGTGGCAATGGAAAGAGGACACAGAGGGCTACTGTAGGTTGCAATTTCAGAACTGGAAGATCCGAAATTACAAAGATACATCAGATGCAATATCGAGCTCCTACAAAGTGAAAAAAGGTGTGCAGTTTTTTTTTAAATTTTTGCATAAGCTTGGTTTGAAAAATTAGTTTGAAGGAATTCAAAAGGAATAGTGAAGAATTATTAGCATTAATTAATGCCCCGAAGAAAGAAAATGAAAACACCTAGTAAGCAATCTGAAGGCTCTAGCATGACTCGTGAAGAAGATGAAGAAATGCAACATGATATATCAAAATTACAAGACCAAGAACAACACATTTCACTCTCACTAAAGGTAAATGAAGCCAATATGAATGGCGTGGAATCTAATATGAATGGTATGCAAGTTAAGATGAATGTCATGGAAGCTAAGATGGATGGCATGGAAGCTAAGATGGATGGCATGGATGATAAGATGGAAGAATTGAAGATAATTTTGAATAAGTTGCTACAAGAAATGGTCACTAATGGTGAAACGTTAGTAAAAGAAACTCATGATGAGAACAAAATTAATGTTAATCATGATTTCATAGACTCTAATGTTGGATTTAAGACACACCATATTCCAAAAATCGATATGAGGAAGTTTGATGGAAAGGATCCCACAACATGGATACTACAGATGGAGCAATTTTTCGATTTCCATAATGTGCAAAACACACAAAAGGTACGTATTGCAACTTTATATTTGGAACGAAATCAGTTTGTATGGTATCGATGGCTTTGCTCTTGTAAACAAATTGTCACTTGGGCAATTTTTATGAAAGAAATGACAACACATTATGAGGATACAAAAAGCAACACCTTTTTTAGCCAATTGATAAGTCTGAAACAAAAGGGTTCAATGATGAAGCACATCGAGGACTTCCAAAAATTGAACATAAGGGTAAAAGATATTCCAGAGAAGCATAGGATTGATGTGTTCATAGGGACTTTAAAGGATAATATCCAACATGAGGTTCTCCTTTGGGAACCTAATTCATTGGAGAAGGCATTCAAGTTAGCAAGAAAAATGGAAAGCATAATTATGGCAACCAGGAAGCCTACCACTCACAACTATAAAGATGGAAGTGTTGTTTCCCCTAGCCTTCCACAACCTACAAGGTTGACACTACAAAAATTGGAAGAAAAAAGAGCAAAAGGGCTTTGTTACAGTTTTGATATCAAATACACTAAATTTCATAAGTGTGGTGAGAATAAATTATTCTACATAGATTGTGAAGAGAAGAAATAAAAGGAACAAGAAACATCAAAAGAAGAGGATATACACCAAGAACAAACCCTAGATAAAGAAGAAATTAATTAGATCATATCTTGTAATGCATTGGCAGGAATTACCACTGCTCAAACTATCAAGATAGAAGGACATATCAAGAAGAAAAAGGTAATAGTGTTGATTGATTTGGGAAGTACCCATAATTTTATGCATTGTACGATAGCCAAGGAATTGAATTGCTTCATATATCCAACACCAGAGTGTCAAGTGATGGTTGCAAGTGGAGGAACCATAAATTGCTTTGGAAAGTGCCATAATATCAAGCTATCCATGGGAGAA
>APFE031382201.1:29294-47841 GCA_000404065.3 Pinus taeda | reverse complement strand
AATCCCTCTATTGTTATTTTTGTGGCTTTATATTATTATTGTTAGGTTGGCTTGGTTATATTGTGACCCCTTAGACTCCTATATATAGAAAGGAGGTTTTGTCATTTGAATCATCGAAGAATAGTTCATTTGTGTAATGTAAAGGAGGTTGCCCCTTCGAAGAGGCTGAATTCTAAGGCGTTGATCTATCTTTTCTATCTTTTTGTGAGCTGGTTTCATAACAGAATTTGGGTCTAGCTTTAGGGCTTCTTTGAAAGACATGGCTCATGAAGAAGAAGAGGCTCTGCTACCCCTAGCATCTCCTCGTGAACCTACAACAAGGGATATAAATGCATCATGTTTAATACTAGAGGCTCTTAGGTCACTTTCCAACTTCAATGTCCTCCCTTCCAAGAGGAGCTTGAACGCTCCCACAAGTATACATGTATATTGTTGGATGTAGATGACAACAAAAGCTATCATATCCTCCGATTTTACCTTAAAACACAAACAAACTTCGATCAGGGATCTAACAAAGATGGAGAAAATTTGAAGATCCTTAACCTCCACACCCCTCGACGGACTCTCTAGTTGGAAGCTTTTGTCAAATATATTGCATACTTGACCAAACCCCAAATTGACTTGTTTGTTTGAATATTTGACAAGCACTTTATCCTTCCTACAATCAAAAGTTTTACACAACAATCCAAGCATCACTGATCTAAGAAGCAATGTGCCAATGACTAACGGAATCTATATTCCAAAAACTCTGTAGTTTATCCATATTCAACAGTAAGAATCCCTTCCGAGAAATTTGAAAAACATATTGTAGGAAACCATCTCGCCTATATGTTTGATTAGTCCAAGTGCACTTAGAATCACATACCACACTCGAGAATATGGGCATGTTGTAAAGTAGATGCTAAAACCCTGAACTTTGTCAAGCCTCAAACTCCCATTAAGACCAAAAGAGGAAAACCTAACCAAACTTGTACCAAAAATTCCTCTAATTGCATTAGTGTCATCTCCTCTTCCTAGGCTAAAAATCTTTGCATAATCTGCCATACCAAGACCATAGGTATAGGACTATGGAAGGGAGAGAGAGACTTCCTCCTCATCGACATCCAAATCTCTAAGATTGAATTGATGGAACCGTTGAAGTTTGCGACATAAACCTTGTATACGATGTTCGCCATGTTATATGTCGTCCAAGTATTTAATGATATAAGTGTTTTAGTTGATATTATAATTGTTTTATTATTAATATCACTCATTGTTTTGATGGTGTTGCACATTAGTTTTCAACTTCTTCCCTTTTTTTAGGAAATAAAAATGGAACATTAGTTTTTACCTTTGTATACCTTTTCTTTTCACAAAGCTATCATGCCTTTTAGGGTGGCTATTTAATTTTGAATATGCTTAGCTTTTGTTTTGGAGTATTGTTTGACTCGTAGTTGTGCCTTATGATGTATGGACAATCATGCTAAAAACCATTTTTCCACGTTGCATCAATTTCACATTAATATTATTGTTTTTATTTATTTAATTTTGACTCTTATGATGTATGGACAATCATGCTAAAAACATATTTCCATGTTGCATCAATTTCACATTAATATTATTGTTTTTTATTTTAGTTAGTGTAGTCACTTTTCAATATTTGTGATAATTGTGAAATATATATGGTTTGCATGGCCAAAATCGATAATTTTGACAATTTAGAGATGGGCTTTAGAAATAATTCAGACAATTTAGAAAATATAGAAATTTCTTTTAGGGTCTCGGTTCATGATGTGTAGTATTTTATTTCTTCTCCATATTAATATTACTTAGTTGATTACTTAGTTTATTTTGAGTTTGATGTTATGGCTTCCTTTAGTACTAATAGACAATTGTCTTGTTATTGGCATTAATATTTGCCAAACCTTTTAAAGAATTTACGTATTAGTTTTTTCTTCATTATTAATATATCATTTTGCATTCATATTCACTATATCTATTATTTTTTGGAAAATCTAAATGTCATGGTCGTTACAAACATTTGCATGAAATATATTATGATTTATGAACTAGTTTTTAGTTGATTGCCAACATACTAATATGTGATTTGTAAATATATTAATATGTGATTTGTAAATTTTTATGGATATTCCATTGGAACAATTTGACACAACATATATTATAACATTTCAAAATATTAAACTATGAAAAATAATCTTCTTTATGATCTAAATTAATTAATTACTAGCTTTGCTTGAATTTATGAAATCACTGAAATATGAAAATGAGAAAATGAAAGAACAAGCAGGTGTAGACACCATCCATAGAAATGAATACATGATTTATCATAGGAAACAAGATTTATCATATGAAACCCAATACGAGAGAAACCCTAGCTAGAATGTGAGGTTTATGCTCTTTCTATTTGCTTCAATTATGAAAATGCACATAAAAAGGAACGAGAACTCACTATGGAGTTACGTTTTGACATTGTGGCCTAAATAATTGCTAGATATTTGTCCTTCTCCTTTGTTATAATCATAAAATACCACTCCTAGATGTTTTTCTCCACTTTAGAACAAATACAATGCTAAAGAATGGAACCATTTCTCTTCCAAGCAATGCAATATTTAACATACATTGAAAATTATCTAGTTTTAGGGTTTTGACTTCCTCAACCCTCAATTGGTGGTAAGTTTGGATCTTCCAAATATTCTTGAACGTCCACACATGGTTAGCCCCATATATTTGAGTAATGGGAGCTAATGTGACATCCATTCATATCATGGCAATTAACAAGGTAGGTCAACTTGCAAGAGACATAACTTTTAAATATGAGCTATGATTGAGGTAATTCTTGCACCATTGGAAAGGTATTGATATGTAGAATAGAATCATGGGGCTCTAGTAGTTTTCAAACCAAAAAGTTTCCATTTAATGCCTCAAAATGGCTCCAAAAAGTTTCATACTATTGTTAAAATGACCCTTCAATCTGATTCCTCCAATTTTTTTCACCAAAAAATTAAATATAGATGAAAAATTGTATGATGATCAAATTCAAATTATACCACCCCATTTATGGAGGCTTTTGGTCCCCAATATATTTAGAAAATGAGGCAAAACAATTTTTGCTCTAACTTCTGCTTGGAGTTCCATTTTTATTTGCTTGGAAGTTGTCATTTCAATCAAATTTATCAAATTTCATACCACCCCCATCTTGTATTTCTAAACTTTCTCTAGTTAGTAACAATGGGTGCTTGCAAAACATGTATTATTACTTTCCTTTATGCTTCACTAGGAATTTATACTTGTTAAACACATCTACTCACCTCAAGTTTTATAGAGCAAGTATAATGAGAATGACTGACGACTGTGATAGGTGAGAAAGTCAAGGAAGGGGCTTTCTTGTGCCCCAAGAAGGGTCTCAGGTAATGGTGATAGCAAATTTCTTTTAACTATTGAACCATAACCAACATCCCCATCTCTTTCAGAATAATGTCCCCCATATTAGCTTCAAATAATTCTGAATCCATTTATAGATCAAATGCTTATTGATATAATTCTAGAGCAAAAGAAGCATAATGGTGCACCTTGTTACAACGTATCTTCAAAACTTTGTCACATATGGAATGTTATATTATAAGAGTGTTGAACATAGATCAAATTTTTATCACATGTCTTTGGATGCTTTAGATTGTAACCTCTCAAAAGTTTCACTAGTATCTTGTTGACTACTTTTGTCTACCGCTTTGTCTATGGATAGTGTTGGGTGCGGGATCCCCCAAGGGTAGTTTTGGGGCTAAAAGCCCATATTTTGGCTAAATTTTTTAATCCAAGTGTAAAGACTCCGCATTTTGTGGTCATGTAGCGCGTAGGTGTTAAAGAGTCATAGGGTTGTCCACCCTTATTTTGGAAATGTCATGTCAGTTGTAAGAGATCTACCCATGGTCCGTGGACCATGGGATTGTATAGAAAGAGGTAAGATCTAAGTAGTTAGTGGCATCGACATGTAAGAGAGTCATAGCTTTAGAGAAAGAAGTCTAAGTCTTTGGTTGTAGAGTAGATAGAGGCTTTGTAGCTGAGTGCGCAGAGGCCTAGAAGTCCGCAACCGAGTGTGCGGACCCTTGCAGCTGAGTGCGCAGGGCGGGTCAAGTTTGTAATTGTCTGAAATTATCAATAAAGAGAAGTATTCTACAATTTCTGCGTCTTTATTTCCTGTTTATGCATCTAGTTATGTTGGGTATGAATTTCACTTATAATGCTTATATGATGTGTGAATGTATGTAAATGTGTTGGTTAAGTGAACACAAGTAAGAACATCTATTTACGCGAAGCTAACTAAGATCGGTTAATTAGATAAGTAGAACACTTAGCCTAGTTTGGGAGATATCTCAGTTCACTACCTTAGCAGCGCAAAAGTCCCTGAGCTATAGGTTAGGGCTACGCGAAAACCAATTGTACCCTTTCACGAAAGTACTGAAGGGTGGGATAGAGGGCTAAGAAACATGTGTAAAGGCAGGTATAGCCAGAATAAACCAACATCACATCCATCTCGAGGGTGCAGAAACTTGGTTCCAGTATCCCCCCATACTATCTCAAGTGAGACTTCAGTCCACGCTTTGCGGGCTGATGCTGAAAGGGCCAGTAGTGTAGGGATTCGTTGGCTAAATAACGCTAAACTTGGGTCAAGCCCCCTCAAGCCAACAAATGGTTCCATTGCCGGGACCAAAATCTGCATAAGAGATGTGTGATGTCGTATCATTGGAATCCAACTAAGAAGGAGATTGGATATTGGTTAGATAGAAAGATCCACGAATTTGCGACACAGGAGAATAGAAACCCGTGACTGTCCAAAGAACAGTGGTTGGACCGATACCTGTATACGAAGATCCACAAAATCTTTTTCTCCTCCTTTCCAGTTGAGTTGTACGAGTGGATCGCGAAGCTAACAGATAGCCAAGGAAGGTGGAAACTTGACGGTCATATTGTGTGGACCCCAGAGCTAGTGCAAAGGTTAGAAGCATTAGAGGATAAGATCGCCCACACTTTTGATCATTAGGTCGATCGCATCATAGGAGGATTTGTGACTGAATTCGCAGTCGACACCTTAGTCAGCTATAATGAAGCAGAGCGATGTTTTTTCAAAGGACCGCAAGGTAAGTACGTAAAATCTTTGAATACTTGGATTAAAATGTTGTTGTGCAAAAAATAGGTTATGAAACTACCTTAATGTTCGAGACTACATGAAGTAGAAAAAATTATAGGAATGAAGGAAATAAGGGTCCGAGTATAGCCCCTTGATTTCACCTTCGCGAAGAGACGAAGAAGGAATAACGAAGGTTTCTCCGTGAAGTGCTATTCTATTAATAAGACAAGGATTCCCGCAAATACCACCTCCACCCACACACCCTTCGACTTCACTGCCATCGCCTCCAACTTCACCCGTACCACCTCCACCTCCACTGCGATTCAGTATGGCAAATACAGTGAAGTTGCCTTTGTTCAAAGGCTTGGGAAATGAGGACCCCAACCAATTCTGGTTTGTTGTGAGGGCTGTATGGGAAGCTCAAGGTGTTACAGACGATTATATAAAGAAAGAGACACTAGTTAGCACTCTGCAGGATCACGCGCTAACCTGGTATATTAAGTACTCTAATGATAACCCGAATGTTGGAGTAGCAGACATCCAAGCAACACTAAATAGGGAATTTAACAGGCCTAAATCTCAGGCACAGTCAATTGTGGGATTCAAAGGGATCACGATGCAACTAGGAGAGACACCTTGGGAACTAGATCAGAGGCTAAAATGTACAATTCGTGAAGCCAATATGAATTTGACAGATGGACAACACCGCGAGTGGTTTCTGGCTTCGTTACTACCACACTTAAGGAGTGCGTTGTCGCAACAGAATATAACAACTCAGGCAGAGGCCTTGGAGATTTCCATGAGACTACATGAGACTTCGATGCAGGATCCTAATCTAGGAGTCCAATAGATCCATGCGCAACTGAGGAATCTGTGCCTTGAGATGCAAAGTCTGAAGCAGGACAGGACAGTTTGGCCAGAGGTACGTGAGGAGGTTTGGTTCTTGAAATGCAAGAGTCAGGGTCATGACAAAGACCATTGCCCAATATTTGAAAATTACCTTGCAGGAAGAGGACCGATGCCTTTAAGGCGAGAAGCTCAAGCATGACCTAGCGTGGTGCATGCTTTATGGTGCGCTATCTATCAGGTAGCCAAAAAACATGCCACAGAAACTTTCACTTGCTACAAAAGTATGTGCAAACACCGCAACAGTGGTTCTGCAACTTTTGTAGGTCAGTAGGGCATGATGAGCATACTTGCAGGAGATATGAATTGATAATGGATAGAACTCCCACCTACCAGGTTCAGGCTCAAATGCGGCCCCTTGAGCAGAATGCAGGGATGGTGCAGATTGGATTTCACGGGCACGAACGAGGCCGAGGTGGAGGAGGAGCTAGTAGAGGTCAAGGATAGTTGATTTGCTATAATTGCGGAGGACCATGACACTATGTCTGCAATTTCACTAATCCAACGCGTCCATTGCACACTGTTTGATCATGAAACAGACGATTGTCCTACGCTGATAGCCAGGATACGTGAAAAAGTGGCACTACCACCTCCCTCGACTCAAAATCTACAGATGATGAGGTCTGAGCTGCGCGAGGAAGATCCTAACGTAAATATAGTGCTCCAGAGTGGAATCAAGACAAGAGATGACAAGGGAAAATAGCCAGAAGACGGTACATGGGTTCACAAAGCCCCGGAAAAAGACATTGAGTTTGACTTGGAGTGTGCTCGTGAAGCCTTCATGGAAGCTAAGAAGAGCTTCGATGAGGCCTCCACTTCAGGAAGCAAGGATAAGCCTGAGCCGAAGAAGGACCCCTCTATGCTCACAAATTTCCTGGAAACCTGTATGAAGTTACTGTGCGACAGTAGGGCTGTAAAAGGGCTACAAGAACTCATCAATAGATGCGCTGGAACCGCGCCAGGTGAGTCGCACGTGGTACAAAATATTGGCAAACATAAAACAAGGATGGGACAGGAGATGTGACAGGAGAGTATGAAATGGATTAGGTCATTTTGGACCTGGGGTCAGATGTGAATGTCCTACCAGAGCAGATTTGAGAACGAATGGGGAAAACTACACTGTAATGGTCTTCGATTCAGCTAAGGATGGTGAATCAACAGAAAATTATACTCATGGGGTGATTGCAGGGGGTGATCGTGGATATCGAGGGAGCGAGCACGCTGGCAGATTTTGAAGTAATAGAGATAGTAGATGACAAAAATCCCTACCTTGCACTCCTGGGAATTGACTGGGCTATTGATATGAATGGGGTAATCAATCTGAAGAAGCGAAAGATAATCTTTGAGAAGAAGTCGCTATGCATAATAATGCCCCTGGATCTTGCTGAAGGATTGCGCTATACGGAACCAGTCCGTGATTATGAAAGTGATGATGATCTGGACTACATTTATAAGATAACGGTGCGAGACCAAGACTAGGTGAACACCACCGCAGATGGATGGATTACATGGGATTGCAAGAGTTCCTGCACTTCGGAATCTGACAAAGAAATGGAACGCTAGAAGAAACGGTTACACAAGGTAACTACATTGAATTGCAACATGATGACCCGGTCGCTGCATTGTGTGTCGTCAGAGGTAAGAAATCTGCCTATTTATGATTGTCTAAATGAGGTAGATATTTGTTTGGATGCATTTGAAAGGGAGGTGCCAGAAAAGCAACGCTTCCAGGCCTTGGATTGGGCACTGCGTGCTACGCCCACAAGATGGTGGGTTACGCACAAGGGAAGCTTTGATGATTGGTGCGAATGTAGGATGATGATGACAACATGATTTGGGAAGCCTAAGATGTGACTGACAGACAAGTATGATGGGCAGGATGATCCACATGCGTAGTTGGCCAAAGTGGAGAAGAACTATTCCGCCACTGAGCGCGAGGGGCTAGCTATGTGTATGCGCTCCAGAAGTACTGACACTACTTGCTAGGAGGCCACTTTAAGATGTACACGGATCACTCTGCGCTGAAGTACTTGGTCAATAAGCCTATGTTGGGGGGAAGAATCTGCAGGTGGTTCTTATTGTTCCAAGAGTACGATTTTGAAGTTGTTGTGAAGCCTAGACGATTGAATGTGGGACCAGACCATCTATCCCGCATCAAAACACGGGAGGAACCTACTAACTTAGAAGAAGGATTTCCTGACACGCAGCTATTTCCAATGCATGTCGCGGATGGTCATTTCGAGGATATAATACACTTCCTAACAACAGGAACTGCATCAGAAGGATACTCTATCCAACAAAAGAAGGAATTAATGGTGCACGCGGCAGCTTTATCTGTCATTGCTAGGCATCTATACAAGATGGGGACTCATGAGATACGGTATGTACCTGAGTTTGAGTGGAGCAGCATTCTCGCAGATGCTCATGGGAGCACCGCGGGAGGACATTATGCAAGGAGAGCAACCACACAGAAGTTTCTATGCGCCAGGTTGTGGTGGCCAACCCTTCATCACGATTCAAAAGCATATTGCAAGGCATGTGATGTATGTCAAAGAATAGGCAGGCCATCGCAGAGGGATGAAATGCCTTTGAATCCACAAATGACATTGCAACCTTTTGATAAAGTGGGCAATAGATTTTTGTAGGACCCATTCAGACACAAGGGAAGACAGGGGCGAGGTACATTATCACTGCGACAGAGTATTTGAATCGTTCGGAAGAAGCACAACCGGTGAAGGATTGTACGGGTGTGACGGCTGTGAAGTTCCTATTTGAGCATGTACTGACGAGATTTGGATGTCCAAGGATCTTGATGAGTGATCGTGGTATGCACTTCCTGAATAAGACGATCAACGCACTAAAGGAGGAATTTTAGGTATATCATCAGAAGAGCACACTTTATCACCCACAGGCTAACGGGACAGTGGAGGCATTCAACAAAGTGCTTGAAAATGCGTGGACCAAGGTTTGCAATGTTCAGCAAAGTGATTGGGACCTACACATACCTGCAGTATTGTGGGCTTTTCGAACAGCATGCAAAAAGCTGACGAGACAAACCCCTTTTAGGCTTTTCTATGGTGTGGAAGCCGTAATGCCCATGGAGTACATTGTGCCTAGTCTACGCATAGCAGCGCTCATGGGTATGATAGATCATGGAGCCCTAGAAGAGAGGCTCACACAGTTGGATGAGATTGAAGAAGAGAGATTTTTGGCTAGATTTCATCAACAGGTCCAAAAGCAGCATGAAAAAGCGTGGCATAACTGACATATTAAGCTGCGCACTTTTAAGGTGAATGACTTGGTGCTGTTGTATAACAATAAGTTTGATAAATTTCCAGGGAAATTCAGAATGCATTTGCTGGGGCCCTATGTTATTAAGGATATTACCGACGGTGGCACGATCCATTTGATTAAGTTGAATGGAGATCCCTTCCCAAGAAAGGTGAATGGCAGTCGATTGAAGCCATACACAGGTGGCTCGGCCATCTCACTATGTGACAGAAGAACGGTGTTAGTGCTCTAAGCAATTGAAAGGAAGCGTGGGACTATAAACTACATTTCCCGCGTTGGGAAGTGTTATCACTCAGGTTGTTCCCTGCTTCCTATAGGGAATACGGCCAAGGTAACCACTAACCAGTCTTTTAGTTACAGGTCCTAGCCTACCTGCAACTAGAGAGGGCTCTCTCTTTATAATTTAACATTGTTTTGGGGTGATTTTAGGCTAGTTATGGTGCACTGATTTTGTTTTAAATTTGGTTGGTTGGTGAATTCAAACAGAGCTGGTGTATAGATTACAGAGCAGTCTTAACCATTGGGCAATGGAGTTCATGACTGTGTACTGCTGAAGTATGTCTTTGAGGGAATGGTATTGCTGCAAAGCCAGATAGGCATTTATGAAACAATTCTTCAAATTTGGGAGATGAAAGCATGAAATCAGTGAGTGAAAGGCAGTCAAGAATCTTCCACTATGCTGATTGAGGGAGAAAGTGAGAATATTGTTTAAGAGCAACTAAGAATTCCTAAACAGTATTCACAGTAAGAGAATCAGTTTAAATATGAGCAATTAAGAATTCATATCCATGGCTAATTCTGAAGAAAACATATTTAGAAACAGAGATTGAGCAGAGGGTGTATTTAAACAAGTCCTAAGCTATTCTTTTTCCCTGTTGCTATGATCATGAAACATATGTGAAATTTATGCATACACAGAAAGACAAAAACAAAGTTCAGAGTAACTTATTGTTCCATTAAATGACACAGGAATTCTGCAGCGTAACACAGTCCTTCATTTCCACCTTCAGACAATATAGGAATCAGGAACTTAACCAACAATTTCTATTAGCAAAAAAAAAGTCTGTGATATACAATGCAGCTCTTCAAGAGAGATTCACCAAAACCGACCCTCAATACGTTCTATGAGGGGAAATACATACAAAAATAGGAGATAAAATATCTAGATGATGAGTTATTGTGTAATAAGTTACATCACCAACTCTCTTACAGAAATAAATGAAGTAAATAAGTGCAGCAATTAATATTGGTATGGCAGTTGTCTTTTGTCAGACGAGCTTTGACTTTTTGGATTAACAAAGTTAGTTGTAGCTGCGCCTTTAATCTGCGTTTGCTGAGCATGCTATTTTAATGCTTTGCTGAGTCACTGCCTTGATGCTTTCTGCAGTAGCTGTGTGTTTGATTCTTTGCTGACCTGTACTGTGACTGGGACCATGAAGCTGACAAAAGGAAGAGTAGACCAAAATTATCTGGGCAATACCTCCAACATTGCTTGCCACCAATCAACTAGAGGTAGCTGATGTCTCCTTATCTTTATGAGTGTTTCATCTGCTTCAGTATATCTATAGAAATTTGGAGGCACTTCAAACAGATGATTAATCTCATTCTCAATAAAAAATAAATTCTCCAATTTATCATACAGAGATTGCTCAGAGGGAGGTCCTGCTTCATCTGTGGAGCTGGTAGATGCTGTAATCTGATTTTCAACATAATTGTTGATCCTGGTGGTGTATTTCTCACAGGACAGTAGTTGTCCAGCACCAGTCACTAGGCTGGGTAATCCTCTGCTTTGCAATGCTATTATTTTTGTCTTGAAATCATTTACTTATGCCTGCATCTCTTGACATTTCCTTTCCAGAGTCTGTGTAAAATTTCTCAGGGTCAGCACTTTCTTTGCTGTCAGGATAGTGTCTGTTCGACTGCGTATATCCAGTGCTGCCAATTCTTCCTTGGTGTGAGTGTTAAGGAAATGAATCATCTTGTTGGCCTGTTCAGGCATAATCCCCAATGCTGCTCTGGCCTTCTGAATTTCGAATTGAGCCATGCCTATTAACTCAATTTGCTCATGTATAACTTGTATTGATCTCCATTGATCATTAATTGATTGGCCAATTTTGGCCCACAAAATCTTTTTGATCTCAGCCAGAGTTTTGTCTAGAGATAGTTCTTTTTCTAAGGCCTTCACTCTGGTCCCTAGGGCTTTTATTTCCCTTTGCTTCTCGGCCACTGTCATTTTAGATTTTTCATAACTGGCCTCTAGTTTGGCCAATCTATCTTTGGCCTGTTTTACTTCTGTCACTTGAATTTCTAGCTCCTTGACAGCTTTCATTAGGTCGTCCATACTCATGCTGGATTCTGGCGCTGCGGTTGTTGCTACTGTCGCATCTGTAGTTGATGTAGCCGTTGTGGGTGCTGGAATGGCAGGAGGGGCTGCTGTTGTTTGTGTAAGAGGAGCAGGGCCAAGAGTTGTAGATGTTTGAGGTGGCTGGGAGGTTGAATCTCCCTGTTTATCCTGCAAGGCTTTCTCCAATTCTGCCTCCATTTGTAGTATTCTTTGATTCATCTTTATAAGCAAATCCATGGTGTCATCAACCTCTTTTTGCTGTACAAGTTCTGCAGTTTGAGGGTGAATAGTTGCAGGCAGCTTTGCCTGCTTTCTGAGTGCAGCAATATCATCCTCCTTCTTCTTCATAAGGGCCTTGATACCCTTTGGATCCTTTCGATCGTGTCCTAGATCAATAATTATGTCGTCCAAAGTTTTTATTCGGTTGTCCTTGGCAGTGGAAGACATCCTTTCCAAATCCAATTGTGTATTTGTATATTTCAGTGATTCTTTTAACTGACGGGCCAGCATGGCCTTGTCTGCAAGTGTGGCATAGACCATTTCCCCTGTTTGCTTATGCAGTTCAATTTGATCCATGGGATGTATGTCCTTGGAGAGGACTTCCATGTTTGTCTTTGTGTAGTCTGCAGATGATTTGGGTTTTGGAACTTTAGGCTTAAAATGAGTTAAAATCATTTTGTCCTCCTTGATATCATAAGCTGCCATCAATCTTTGTTGCTTGGAGGGTGTTGTTTTCAAAAATTGATCATAAAGTTGTACTCTCAATAGTTCATTTTGTGCCATGATTTCCATGAAAGTTCCTTTGATACCAGCTAGCTGCTTGCCCCGCTGCCTGGAAGAAGACACCTCTGTACTATGCTGCATACCTTGTTCCTGTTGGAATGAGCTGGTAGCAGTGTGCTGGCTGGACTCTCTCTCCTTGTTCTGGCTCTGTACCATTTCTTCACTGATTTCTTCTTTAGCCTGAGGGTCAATTCTTGGCCTCTTGGCTTCTGGTTGCTGTGTTGACCCACTTGGAGGTGTGGGCTCCTCTCTATCCCGCTTCTTACCTCTCTCCTCATTAAGAGGAGTTTGCAAGACTGGAATTTGTGATGTTTCAGTTTGCTGTAGAGGGGCTTGCCCCTGAATCTGATTTTTGGAAGTGGTGGGCTGTTGTGTATCTGTTTCCTGCTGTGCATCCATCACTTCTTTTCCCTTTGCTGTGGCTGTTGTTGCTTTAGATACTTATTGGGTAGTCTGTGCAGTTGCAGCCGTGGAGGTGCCTTCCCCAACTTGGAGTGGCAACTTGAATGTCACCTGGTGAAAAGAATCCAAGTCAAGAGTTTTTTCTAAATCTTTGATATTTTTCTCCATTATCTCTTCTTGAGTAAATTCATCAATTAATGTGCCTGGCACCCATTCATCTTGGTTGGCATATTGCTCAATTTGTGGATATGGACAATGCTTATAGGCTAACAGCCTATATTTGACTCTTCTAGCACTGATAAAGCCTTTAGGGTCATAAGGGACCCACCAGAAACTCCTTTTCAGTTTGAGCTGCTGCCCCAGTATTTGATCAGCCTCTTGCCAACCATCTTTCTTGTTCATGATAAAGGGGCCTAGATGTTCTTTGAATTTTAGGTTAGCTTTCTTCTTGGCACTATGAAAATGAGTAAGATCTGAATTAATGAGCTGCCTATAGTATTTTAAGGCAAACAATCTCGTAGGTACATATCTTGGGAGCTTGTAGGGACAGAGCTCACAACCATAAATCCTAATGACAGTGTGATTTTGGTATAGATACCAATCACCTATTTTATAATTCTTGGACAACTGCAATATTTTCTGCATGTCATATGACAACCTAGGAGGAGGAGTTCTTTTCAAGAGACATGAGACTGGATAAACAAATTGGTCAATGAACTCACAGTAAGAATAGGGAGAGTTCGGAACTTGATGAAAAACTGAAGACCAAAAGATAACAGACCTCCTTTCACCCTGTGAATCCAGCTTTTTGATGGGGCATTGGAAGCAATTTGACTGATAGTACATGAACAAATGATAGATATATGAAGAATATTTGAATATTGCCTCTCTGTCCAGTTTTAGCAGTTGGTCATGCATTTTATTGACAATGAACTTGGCATAGTTGTATTTCATAGTCGGGGGCTTTCCAAGGCTGTATGCAGACAAAAGGACCAACACTGTTTCATCAATATGCTCACTTGTTGAGAAACCCAGCACAGAGGATATCATGTCTACAAGCAGCTTGCCTACCTCATTGAAATTGACATGTAGGAAAGGAGGTGGCCGTGTAGGTTGACGATCTGCTTTCATGAATGCCTTGGCAATTCTAGCAATCTCAGTGCTCGAGAGATTGATGCCTTCATCCAGCAGGTATTTTATGGAAGAAGGGAAGAACAGCTGGGTCTGTTTGAAATTGAGCATCTGATTGATGGAATCAGGAGTAATATGAAAAAGTATGCTCCCAGATGGAGACTTGACAGCTCTGAGGCTTGGGTCATAATTTTCAGCACAAAGATGAATTATTTCAGGGAAAATATTCACAGAAGGCAAGAAATAGATGGGCAAATTTGACTCCCAAATGCCATAGATGTCACTGTTGTTCAAGTAACTATTTCTCAGCTGGAAGAAGGTCTGTAAGTGGTTTTTGTCTCCCACAAAATCCTGAATGAGGTAATCACTGTCAACTAAAGGCAGTGCTTCAAGTTCCTTGTTGGGTGCATTGATAGGAGCAACATTTAGAGCTGATGGAGTGGCCATATTGAAATCTTTTCTGGATTAATACTTGAGATCATGATTAGTGAAACTACTGAAGACTGCAAACTGAATTTGTACTTGGGAGTGACTTTTCCTGTTTGTATTTATGATAAAGGCAAATTACAAAGTTTCAACAGACTTTTTTACTGGATTGATAAACTGTGGGGCAATTTGCAGAGAGAATCAGAGTTTTTTGAGCTAAGTAGCTGGACCTTTGCAGAGGGATTTCTGGTAAAATGGATCAATGCACAGCTGTATGAACTTTTGCCGGCAGCTCGGGTTTTAAAATCACTCTTTAACGGTGAATTTTGCAGAAGGGCGCGGGTTTACCGAGTTTTGTTGGAGCAGGAGCTTTACCAGGGAGTTTAGGCGACATTTAAGTACATAATTGGCCTAGTGGGGAGCTTGCAGAATTTTATGCAGGTAAATTGGAGAAAATGGCAAAAACAGGGGTGAAATAGGTTGACTGTGGGCAAATACTTGGTTTTTACAGCTCCGAGGGCGTTGAACTGGTACAATGGCGAGCAGTTGAGTCGAATTCGAGGGCGGCAGCAGCTTGGGTGAGTAAATTCTAGGTTTAGGCAGCAAATCGACGTAGTCCTCATGCAGAGCGCTTCCAAACGACCAATGAATATGACATAAAACGATCCTTTCGTGTCGTTTTATGCAAATTTGGGACTTTTTGGCGCTTTTCGGCGATGACGTCAGCATGACGTTATCGGCGGGTCCCGGGTACGACACGATGACGTGGCGTCTGACGAGATGGCGACGTGGCAGTGACGCGGTGGCAGGGCATGGACGCGTGTGGATGACGTGGGAGCGACGTGGAGTAGCAGCGGGGATGCGGCGGTGATGTCATAGGGCGGAGGGTGGTATACGGTATTCCCCGCACCACCTTTTCGGCATGAGTGGTATTGGGGGAGGGGGCTCCGAACACCCCGGGAAGGCGACGCATGGCGGGGGTACGGCGGGGAAACCACCAATCCCCCGGACGCTAAACCTGCGCCACTTTGTTGGTGAAAACGACTGCCCACCCTTGGATCCGGATCGCTGTGCATCGGACGGCTGGCGGGGGATATGTGGTGTCGGAGAGTTAGGCACGAGACCCGCTAGTTGTGTAATGAAAAATGTGAGCGGGGGTGGGTTTAGACTTAGGCTTAGTGAGGGTTTATTGTGAATGCGCCTGCTTATGTTTAATTCAACATATAAATATAACCTTGGAACATTAGCGCGGGGGCAATATGGTTATTTGATTTCAACCATGGGTTTTAATCAAATACCATAGTTTTAGGGCGTCGGAGGGTTAATACTAGTCCCGAATGGACTAAGTATTCCCCAAGACATGACTTATATAGCTATATTGCTAAGGGGGGGGTATTAAATAGTTTTTTGGGATTTTATATAGCTTTTTGTAGATTTAGGGAAGGGGGGCAATGTTAAGGAGCTAAATAATAAAATTAGCTGTTAGTATGACTTTGTGAGGTGAAAATGCAGGGGAAAATGCTAAGCTTATGAAATGAAACTTAGACATGGAAAATGAGTGGAATTCAGAATGATGATTTTTACACAAGAAATGTGGCTTCTTTTCCTTGAGTAAACTCATAGTTTGACTTGCTACTTGTTATGGAATGAGGTGAAACAGGACTTTTGGGGAGATCTCAAGGTCCTTGAGAGGATGTTAATAAATGATATTTGGGGAAAAGGGGGAAATTAGTCATGCTTCCATTGTTATGTCATCAAACCTCTGCCATGGTGCCAATACCTTGAATGGGATGAGTTCTTCTATGATAAGCCAAATGGTAATAGCATTTTTACTTCTGCAACCTCACACTACCTACCCAGCTTAATGATCCTAACATTTTTTCTTCACTTGAATTGGGTGCACTTCAATTAGCAAACCCTGATTGTCCTCTCGTTCTTTCGACTGCCCTCTTATCTAAATCTACCCTTATCTCTTCCAAGGACCCAGATTAAGCAGTTGGGCTCCTTCATTTCTCTACCTAGCTAGTGATCTGCCAAGCTTGAGCTGTTTGGACAGGAATCATTCTCTATTCTGCAACAAAAAATTTAAACATGGCATGGTCCAGATTGAACTGTTGGGCCATCCATCAAGTATGATTAGTAGCAGTATTTGCACATTGTGATGCTGCCAATAATATAGTAGTGGCATTTTGACTGGCCACTTTCCTGGTCTTTGGTTTGGGGTTCATTTTCACTATTCTTTCTGACCCACTGATTTTCTTGCCTTTTGATTATTCTTTTAAGGCATACCCTCTTTTCATTTTTTAATTTTCCTAGTTTGTATACAAAAATATGGAACCTTTGCAATATGCAATGATGAACATATTTAGCCCTTCCACTGTCAATCATGAAAAATGAAACCTATTGGTATAGGAACCTAACAGTGGCTCCACTTGGGGATGGCTTTTCCTTGTGGAAATCCAAGAACAGCAGGTCAGATGGCCTTTTTTTTCAATTCTTGCTGCAGTTTGAACCTTCTTTGTCATGGACACCTTTGATCTGAATCTTATGAACCTGTATGCAGTGTCTTTTGACTTGATTTGTGCAAGAATTACCACTTTTTGTCTTGCTGGTTTGTATGACTGCTTATCATTGGTTCTCTGTTCTGTAGACCTTCCTCAAATTTGCTTGTGGAACATTCACATATATACCACACTTGATACAGTTCGCTGATTTTTCTTCAAAATCTGTTGTACATGGTTCTCTATCTAACTGCTGTAAATGAAAAATGCTGAAAATACACATGTTTATGTACAATATGTAATTGTGTTGTGTTCATGGATCATAATAGTGCTTGACCATCCTCCCATTTACTGGGCCTTCCTCAATATTTGAATCATCCAGACTCTTCAGAAAAAGGTGTTATTACCCTGCACAACTTGAATTACAAATGGTCGTTTCCAAAGAAAATCAAATTTGCCATGTTTCCCTTTGTCTTCCCTCCTAGAATCCCATTTTAGTACTTTGTTTCCTATGAAGAAGTCTTCAGCTTTTGTCCTTTTGTCAAACATCTTTTTCAGCTTCTCTTGTAGAACTTGGGTTCTATGATATACTTCTTCCCTTGTTTGCTGCAAGTGAATTGTTTGATTGATCCTTCTCTGGATGTCATTGGGTTCTGCTTGTATCTCCTGCAGCAATTTGATCACAGGGATCCCAAGGGATGAAGGAAAAACAGCTTCCAGACCATATACCAATTCATATGGACTTGTACCAATAGATCTTTTAGTGGTCAATCTATCTGCCCATAGTGCATTGACAAGCTTCTTATGCCACTTCTTTTTGTTCTCCTCCAAGATCTTTTTGATGATGTTGATGAGGCTTTTGTTGGAGGACTCAGCTAGGCCATTGCCTTGAGGATAATAGGCTGTGGAATGACCTAGGGTAATATGATATTTGTGACAGAAGCTGATCATTCTTTTAGATTTAAAGGTAGCTGCATTGTCTGTAATGATTTTTTCTGGGCAGCCAAACCTAGACAAGATATTGGTCTCCAGGAATTGTATGATGATTGAGTCATTGGCTTGTCTACATGGTATGGCCTTTATCGATTTGGTAAAGTAATCTGTAGCTGTCAAAATCCATCTATGCTGGCTAGAGGATGAAGGGTGGATTTCCCCAATGAAGTCTAAACCCCATTGTGGAAATGGTTTTTCAGTTGAAATAGGTTTGAGGGGTAAGGGCAACAATTTTTTCTTTCCCTCAAAGATCTGACATTTATGACATGACATCACAAACTTTTTTGTATCAGCAAACAGGGAGGGCCAATAAAATCCAACCCTTAGGATTTTATCAGTTGTTGATTTCCAATATAAGTGCCCTCCACAATCTCCTGCATGAAATTCTCTAAGGACTTTATCAGTTTCATCCAAAGTTAGGCAATTAAGCAAAATACCTTCATGATTTTTCCAAAATAATACATTATCTATGATACAAAACTTTGAAGCTTTCAGTTTCAAAAATCTCTTTTTGGTTCTGGATAACCCTGGAGGAGCTTGCAGGTTTAACAATACAAAACATATGTCAGTATACCAAGGTGATTGTAAGAAGGCTTGATTGATCTGTGGAGTCGCCATCTCCTGTTCGTTATCCAGTTCATTGAT
>APFE031382201.1:1974-14302 GCA_000404065.3 Pinus taeda | reverse complement strand
ATGGTCCAGATTGAACTGTTGGGCCATCCATCAAGTATGATTAGCAGCAGTATTTGCACATTGTGATGCTGCCAATAATATAGTAGTGGCATTTTGACTGGCCACTTTCTTGGTCTTTGGTTTGGGGTTCATTTTCACTATTCTTTCTGACCCACTGATTTTCTTGCCTTTTGATTATTCTTTTAAGGCATACCCTCTTTTCATCTTTTAATTTTCCTAGTTTGTATACAAAAATATGGAACCTTTGCAATAAGCAATGATGAACATATTTAACCCTTCCACTGTCAATCATGAAAAATGAAACCTATTGGTATAGGAACCTAATAGAAAGCTGCGCGATTTCAAAACTACGCGAAGCAGGGAAGTGTCACAGGGTCCACGACAGCGTGAAGGCAGCCGTGCTACTCGTCGAAATATCGCATATGTCTGCTGGAAAGTGACCGTTAAAGTCATTGTTCATGATTTGATGGTTGGATTGTGGCCAAATGGAGCGGGTGATAGTTATTTAAGGCGAAATTTATGGATTAGATTCTTGAAAATATGTTGCCAATATAGCATTAATGGGCCGAATGTGGGGGGAACGGTTGGATTTGAATTCAAAAGGCTCTATAAATCACAGGTGGCTATCCAGTGAAAAACACTTGGCATTTTGAAAATTCAGTTGTTATGCTATCAGGCGTGTATAGACCGTGCGAATTTTAAGGCTTTGAGATCAAGTTCAGCGTTTGAGAGATCACCGAAGGAGACGCAGGACCTCCTGAATAGACTGATGTCGACACCCGCAGAAGCTGCACAGGAAATTGAGGTAGTAGAAGCTGCCCTAGAGAGTTCTGGAGTGGTAGTCGAAGTCCCTAAATCATCCAGAACACTGAGACCAAAGAAGGATAAGCAGACTATGATACTGGTGCACGTCTCACCAAGAAACCCACAGAGGACCAAGCTCACTTTGCAGAAAAAGGGGAAGGCCATTAATCTGGAGGCAGATGAGGAAGAATCTAAAGAAATCCTGGCAGGAGGATTTGAAAATGGAAGTTGAAACCCAGGGTGCAGACCCTATTACCAGGTTACCAGAATATGTTTCTCCGCGTAAGGGCAAAGCCAAGGTGCCAAAGGACATAAACGAGAGCAAAAGCTCCCTGCAAACTCCATTGCTCTCGGATGACATTGTTTTTGAGGGGCCGCACTTAGGGTGGGTTCTAGTACTAAAGTTTGAGGATTGGGACCTCGCAGATCACAAGAATTTCCCACGTTTATCAACTGAGCAGCTAATGCGCTGACGGATTGACACGACTGCTGGAATGATCGAATTAAAGCCGCGGACATGGCTCAAGGGTGTAGAGAAAGTCGGGTTGCTCAACGTGCTCTAGGTACAACATTACCACCATGCCCCAGTGACCTTCGTCATCAGGCAGCTACTCTACTGATGGGTGTTTGTGGCTGGAGGAGCACATTCCCATCGTAGACCACTTGATCCATCGGATCACAAAGCCGCCTTACTCATGAGAGGATCTAGCCAATATATCAGAAGGAAAAGGTGGTAAGTTGGCCCTCATGGAAACTATGAAGAAGAAATTCAAGTTGGAGAAGAAGAAGCAGGGATGTGCCATCTCCAACATTAACAACTCTGCAGTCAAGGTAGCAGTCAAAATATTAGTAGGGAAGGTGATGCATAAGTGTCACGTGGATGAGGTGCCTGCGCTTGTGATTGCATTAGCAACCTAATGCACTTAAGGAGTCCAGTTCAACTGGGAAAATGATCTATGCAGTGAGTTCCTTGTGAACTGTCGCGAGGCACGGGAGCAGGGAAAGATGTTCCACTACGCGTGGCTCTTGCTGTCGATTGTGCTGGTGGCAAGGGAGCTGCCAAAAGACAACCAATTCCCTTCGATCGTGTCGGACCTTCCAGAGGCGGCAAAGTAAGCTTCGCTGTGGACAACCAAGGACGTGCAATGTATAAACGAAAGCAAGATCTTTTGGATCTTGATGGAGATGAGTATCCGTATGGGGATCAATCATAAGCCGCAATTATTGCCCACAATATACGCTAGTTCGCAAAGTTCAAAGCTGATTTCCACCATGTATTTATTAGGGCGTAGAAGGACCCTACAAAGACATGGCATAACTTACCATATCTGATGACTGATGACGTTATATCTGTAGTCCTCGAGTCTTGGTTGCTGGAGTGGCACGCTGCAACAGGCTTCGCGATGGAAACAGACAAGTCTGTCATGCAGCGTAAGAAGGAAGAAACAAAACTCTGAATGGCACTGCTCGCTGAGAAGCGCAAGAAAGAGGAAGCAAAGGCTCAGACCCAGGTAGCATGCGACGCCGCGAAATTGGCCGAATAACAGAAGATAGGAGGAGAAGAGCGCGAGGGACAGAAATCACCTTCGCACAAGACTGAAGCAGAAACAAAGGAGCCAACAGAACACGGTGGCACGGACTCGCAGACAATGTCCACCCAACTCAAGCATCAATGGCTGCAAGAGAAGGTAGTGCCATGGAAGAAAACCAAGGCATTAAAGACATCCTTCGACCCAATCACCCTCATTGAGGGGGATTTGCACGATATTGGACAAGCGAAGAGGGATGTCACTGCAAAGGCCCTCCAACAGTTCAAAGAACAACAACAATTGGTATTAGGGGCTCTCTAGACAGAGCTGCAGGAGTTGCAGGCTCGCACTCCACAGGCTGGCACAGTGTCCACCAGCCTCACGATCAACACTTCAGCTGCCAAGGAGATGTTGCACACAAGGGTGACCAACACGATATTGCTACGAGATGGGGCATTTACTATAGAAAATGAGGTCGACAGGCCCATGATCGGCAGCCTAAAAGGGGTGGGATTGAATCTGGTCGCACTCCCTCGAGAGACACTCGACCTCTTGCAGGATGGAGCCACTGTTGAACTTAGGGCCGGGGAGAGTCGCGCTCTTTAGGTGATGAGCGAGCAGTGCATCAATATTGAGCAGTTGGGCCTGTAGCACAATGAGGCAGTGGAACAAAATAAGCAGATCATGTAGGTTATGGAGGAAGCCTGCCGAATGGTCCGAGAGTTAGACATTTAGGCAGAAGAACCGATTGATGCGCACGTCTGCAAGTTGGCCAGAGGGGTGCATGATGCTCGGACATAGATGGTTAGGATTCAATTAGAGCTGAACCTGCAGATCGCAGAATTGCAGTTGAGGGCTCAGCCTTCAACTCCGCCAGAATTCAGGGAACAACGTGCCATTGCTGTTACAACATCAATAGCGACGGTCGACAGTGCAATAGTAGACTGCACGTGACTCTTTGAATAGTCATTCGAGGTCTTGACCACCCTGCAGTAGGACCCGAATGTAGAGTGCCTAGAGACGGAGGAGCGAGAGCTACAACAAAGGTATGGCGAGGTGAAAGGGACCGCATAGACAGTTGCCCTCACACAAAGGCTCGAACGGAAGCAGGAGGCAAAGGCGCTTAAGGAACAGGTGGATGTCGCTCAACACAAAGAAGTGGTCCTAAAAGCGCGCCTACAACCATGGATAGACGAGGCATATATGACCACAACTTCCATTGAAAGAAAGCTCGCGAAACTGCAGGCAACTCAACAAAAGATTCAGGGTAGCAGTTCAACGTCAGTCGCCAAGCAGAGAGTGGAAGAAGTCCAGTAGGCATGCACTCACTGCGCTGCCGAGGTTGCGGTCATCCAAACAGAGCTGGGAGGTCTTCATGCTAAGATCTCCGAGCTTGCAAAGTGACTCGAGGGCGAGTCACGATGTTTGTGTTGGCGGCCTGTTGGGCGCGGGATCCCCCAAGGGTAGTTTTGGGGCTAAAATTCCATATTTTGGAAAAATTTTGTAATCCAAGTGTAAAGACTCTGCATTTTGTGGTCGCGAAGCACGTAGGTGTTAAAGAGTCATAGGGTTGTCCACCCTTATTTTGGAAATTAATGTCGACTGTAAGAGATCTACCCATGGTCTGCGGACCATGGAATTGTATAAAAAGAGCTAAGCTCTAAGTAGTTAGTGGCATCGACATGTAAGAGATTCATAGCTTTAGAGAAATAAGTCTAATTCTTGAGTTGTAGCGTAGGTAGAGGCTTTGCACCTGAGTGCGCAGAGGCCTAGAAGTCCGCAGCTGAGTGCGCCCCTTGTAGCTGAGTGCGCAGGGGGACGAGTTTGTAATCGTCCGGAATTATCAATAAAGAGAAGTACTCTACAATTTCTGCGTCTCTATTTCCTGTTTATGTATCTAGTTATGTTGGGTATGAATTTCACTTATAATGCTTATGTGATGCGCAAATGTCTTTAAATGTGTTGGTTAAATGAATGCAAGTAAGAACATCCATTTATGTGAAGCTAACTAAGATCGGTTAATAAGATAAGTAGAACACTTAGCCTAGTTTGGGAGATATTGCAGTTTGTTGCCCCAGTCACGCAAAAGTCCCTAAACTGCAGGTTAGGGTTGAGCGAAAACCAATTGTACTCTTTCGCAAAGGTACTGAAGGGTGGGACAGAGGGCTAAGCAACCTACGCGAAGGTAGGTATAACCGGAATAAACCGACATCACATCTATCTCAATGGTGTGGAAACTTGGTTCCAACATCCCCACATACTACTTCGGGTGAGACTTTAGTCCGCGCTCCGCGGGCTGATTCCGAAAGGGACAGTAGTGTAGGGATTTGTTTAGCTAACTAACACTGAATTTGAGTCAGTTCCCCTCAAGCCAACAAATAGACTATTGTAGATTTCTTCAACTTAGTGTCCATCTTCTCCCAAACTGTAGTTTAAAAGCCATTAAGAAATCTAGTATCCCTGTCTAAGATGATGTTCCTGTATACCCCAAAAGTGCACCCATGCCCATTCAAAAACATGTTTGATACTTCTTTTCAAGGAAAAATAATGCACATCTTATTGGCCCTATCAAATAAATATTTATGTTCATTCCAATTTGTTGGTAACCACACACGAAATCCATGGAAATGCTTTCCCAAGGTTGAGTGGGTACAAGTAAAGGATGGTATAGACCTTGCCTTCTATTACTAGGCTTGCTAGTACAACAAAGTATGGACATTCTACTATATAATGATACATTTTTTTTGCATTATGAGTTTGTACACATACCTTTGTAAGTTAGCAACTGTCTTCCCAATGCCAAAATGCTCTACAACCTTCGAGGTGTGAGCTTCTTTGATAAGTTGCATTCTTGCGTCTTTATGAACAGCACACTTGTCTAGCTTGTAGAGTAACTCATTCTAAAAATGATAATCATCCTTCTTGTCACCTTCTTCTATATGAATCTATCCCTATAGTTGTTGAAATACCTCTTTGAACTCATCTTCTACGAATGCTTCCTAGTATGCATTATGGGTAAAAGGCTCCATGTGCATAAGAATTCCAAAAGTTGTAATTTGGACGTGGGTTGCCTTGAAAGCATGTCTACCAACTTATTAGTGTTTCCCTTCTTATACTTGATGAATAGATGAAATTACCACAAAGCTCCCAGTTATTTGTAAACTTGGTTTGTTGAAGTTTACTGTGGCCTAGAAATACTATGGTGGCTAATGATTTGAGTGGATAATGGTTTTCTTTCCCATCAAATAGTGCCTCCACTTATTAATAGATTGAGGTAGGGCATAGAGCTCCTTATCATAAGTAGGGTAGTTTAAGACTCTCACATGAAACATCTTAGAATGATAGCATATCAGCTTACTTCCTTGCATCAATACTCCTCCGAAAGCATGCCCACTTGCATTTGTCTCCACTTTGTAAGGCTTTTGCAAATTTGGTGATGTGAGAAGTGATGCTAATCTTTCATTTCAGCTTGTTAAAAGCATTTTGTTGATTCCTTTTCCACTAGAAACTCTTATTTCTTGACGTTATGGTGTGGAGTGGTGTAGCTACTACTAAAAATGATGCTATGAACTTCTGTAGGTACTGTGCTACCCAAACAAAGCTCCTAACTTCAATGAAATTAATAGGAACAAGCCATTTTATGATGGCCTCCATCTTTACATAATCTGTCTTGATTTCCCTTCCACTAATTAAATACCCCAAATACACCAATGGCCACAGAGCAAACTTATATTTCTAGTTGTTAACCAACTAGTGAAAAAAAAATACCATTTTATCCAACAAAATAACTCTAAAAAATTTCAAACCCCAGTTTTTTTTAAACTGACATCTAAACTAACCTACCATTAAAATGGCTATACAAGTAAATTCCTTTATTTTCATACCAAATAATATCTAAATAAATGGCAAATTGTATTATGATTTAATTGAGATCAGTGTGCATTTATATTCACTGTATTTCGGTTACCATTTCCTATAAATTTAAACGTCACAAAGTGGATGAAATATATCATACTGATGTTGGGATTATCTTAATTTGTTCTCATTTATTGAAATCTGGGTTTCGTCTCATTCTTTACTCGCAAAACAATAAAGTGGAGATTTTGCAGTGGTGTTTACTGCCTTAGCCAGTACTTGAATTGCATCATTCTATTTACAAGCATTTCATTTATTTGGCAAAGATGGTATTAAACTGTTAGGAATCTGTTGTCTGGACTTTCTGAGCTTCATTGAATGGTTTTGGATATATTGAGGTTCTTAGTTCAAAAGAGGTTTTGGATTGGGCCACGTTTGATAAGTTCATAATTTGTGGCAGATTCACCTACCTGTGCTAATTGTCCATGTCTGATATTACTTGGAGTTGATTTTCAATATTTTTTCGCAAGTTCATATGGGGTTTCCAAATTTAATTATGGCTTTAGGTGTGAAATAATGAAGTTCTGGTATGAGCCGTTGATCTTTAATTAACCTTTCTTTCTTGGACATGGTTTCCTTTGTACTATATCAATTATGTAGGCTAAGCAATCAGAAAAGTTTGGAAGCTGCGGTGGACATTACAGCAGAATTCTTAAATGCAGCAGTGAAGCCAGTGTTGGTATGTGGGCCAAAGATGAGGGCTGCTAAGGCAAAATGTGCATTCATGGAATTAGCAGATGCATCGGGTTATCCCGTGGCTGTATTGCCTTCTGCTAAGGGAGAGGTCCCAGAGACCCATCCTCATTTCATAGGGACTTACTGGGGTGCAATAAGTACTTCGTTTTGTGCTGAAATAATTGAGTCCGCAGACGCATATTTATTTGCAGGGCCTATTTTCTATGACCTTGGTTCAGTGGGATATTCATTACTTTTGAAAAAAGAGAAAGCTATAGATGTGGAGCCTAACAGGGTGACGGTCGGAAATGGGCCTAGTTTTGGGTGTGTGTTGATGAAAGATTTCTTAGAAGCCCTGGCAAAGAAGGTGAAACACAACCCTACATCTTTCGAAAATTATCGGCGTATTTTTGTCCCTGAAGGAGTTCCCTTGAAAAGTGCACCAAATGAGCCCTTAAGGGTCAATGTGCTATTCAAACACATTCAGGCAAGGCATTAAAGAATCTAACCAGATTCTGAAGTTGAATCAATCAGACAATTGTCTTTTAGTTGGCGTTGTTCTTATAAAGCACATTTGCAGTAAGATTATTGTGGATATTTACTGGTATAAAATGGTTGGTTGCAGGGCATGCTAACTAATGAAACTACTGTAATCGCTGAAACTGGTGACTCTTGGTTCAATTGTCAGAAGCTCAAATTGCCAGAAAAGTGTGGGTAAGTAGTCTGCTTGTTGCCAAGAGGTGGAAACGTATTGGTTATTGAGTATTACATTTGCTCAGTGTTTTTTACAATATTATGGCACATCATTTCTGGCCGCAAGGTTTTGTCTATGAAACAAAAGTACCCTTTATCCTTTTGAGCAAATATGAATAACATAAGGAAATGTTAAGGTTCACTGTGTTTGGAATGGTAAGGGCAGGAATGTAAGTTTTCTCATGTCTATTAGTCTCTTAGCTTGTGCTTAGAAAATTTCGGAAGGACTAAATGTATAAGTATGCCTGATTTTTTATTTTCAAGTTTCTTGCTAATAAATGTTACTGTTAATCCTAACAAAAGAACACTAACACCAAAAATCCAATATGACTGACGAAAGAGAAATGCTTTTTCTCTGATGCGAGACCTACTGTCATGGTCCTCTTTTTGCAGGTATAATTTTCTGTATGTTTGCAAGCTGCTTGTTTCCTGTACTAAATGTGTGTTTGGCAGGTATGAGTCCCAAATGCAGTATGGATCAATCGGCTGGTCTGTGGCAGCAACACTGGGATATGCTCAAGCAATTCCAGAAAAGCGTGTAATTTCGTGCATTGGTGATGGAAGCTTCCAGGTGCAGATTGCAAGGATTTTTCTTTCAGATTCTGTAATATTGTTTTATTTAATAACAATTACTTAGTACTGATGTCTATAAGATTTGAAATATTGAATTCTATTGGAATTATATGTTTCCTCCAAAAATTAGTCTGAGTTTTTATCCCTAAATATATTCTTCCTTATTTGAACAGGTCACAGGCCAGGAAGTGTCTACCATGATTCGATATGGGCAGAACAGTATCATTTTTCTGATTAATAATGGAGGATACACCGTAGAGGCTCAAATTCATGATGGACCCTACAATGTTATAAAGAATTGGAACTACACCGGTTTAATAGATGCCATTCATAACGGTGAAGGGAAATGCTGGACTGTCAAGGTATTTTTGATCTATATTCATAGCTTAGCAGACCCTTTTACAGGGGCTTCTTGTTTCTTTTGTGATATGAAATTATTTGTGAATAAGGTATTGTGTTAGTATGGTTGCTTGTCCTTTTTGCCATAGGCGAAAGGCCACTTTTTAACTAGCTCTTTTTTCTTAAAACATAACCGTCGGGAGTTTTGAGTTTTTTGTTTTTTTGATAATTTAGTAGTTTTGTTTTTTGATAATTTAGTAGTTGGTAAAATTGGATATTATTTTTTTTATCATGTTTTAAATTTTATGGGATATTTTTGGCTTCTTGTGATAAGGCTAAAGGAGTAGGCTCCCCCACTGTAGTGAAGTCTCTGCTCTTGCTAAGTGGTTACAGGCTGTTTGATATACTCATGGTCTTATAATTGCTCCTTGTGATAATGCTAAGGAGTAGGCTCCCCCACCTTCCTGGAGTCTTCATTCTTGCTAAGTCATAAATTCCTGGTATATCTGACTTACACACTGTTGGATATACTCTTAGTGTTTTAATTGCAACAGCTAGATGGATATACCCTTGGTGTTATAATTACAACAACTAGATGAATATTCTTTTGGTATTGAATATACTCTTAGTATTATAATCACAACAGGTAGATATACTCCTGGTATTGGATATATACTTTTGTGTCATAATCACAACAACTAAATTTAATCTTTTAAGCCTCTCCCAAATTACTCCAACCAGCAAAAGAAAAAAATAAAAGAAAAACTTATCTTCAGTAGACTAGGACTAGACTTAAAGAGACGTCCCTTTTAATTGTTCAGAACTTATCCTTCTTGAGGAATCTGTCATGCTCTTGACGTTACAAACAGATCTGTCAGCGGCAGGGCAACAGTAATTCTGGCTGGAACCTTTTTAATTGTTACTTTCACTAGCTGTTTGTGTGCTTCTCAGCCCATTGAGGGACTAGTAAAACAAGAAAATAACTTGCGCTGAATTAGTCCATGGTGCTGAAATTTTCTCAAACTAATTAAAATGATCTTAATCTGCTGGTTTCTTTTGTTGATTCTTGTCAGGGTGTTTTCTGTTCTCGTCATTCCGACATGGTTTTATATCATGCCAATGCTTCGGAAAATGTGAAATTCTTTTGCAGGATGACCCTATTAGTCTGTTTTTGTTGAAACATCTCAAACAGGATCTCTCAATGCTGGTTTCTTTTGTCGATTCTTTCGATGGGAGTTTTATGTTCTTGTCAGCTCTTCCTGGATTAGTATCATGCCAACACCCTAGAAAATGCAGATGTCCCAATTACTCTTTTGCTGAAATTTCTCCAGCATGATCTAACGCTCCAGGATTTTTTTTATTCTTATTATGGAAATATTTTGTTCTTCTCAACTCTGCATGGTTTTGTATCATGCTATCAATATTTCAGAAAATGTGGTCCTTTTTCCAGGGTGCCAGTGGCCATTTATCTATACAAAGTATTTGTTTTATTATTTAAAAGCACCGCTTCTTTCTGTGCAGGTTAAAACGGAAGAAGAGGTTGTAGAGGCTATTGAAACTGCCCTGGGACCCAAAAAAGATTGCTTATGCTTCATTGAAGTTATTGTACACAAGGATGACACAAGCAAAGAGTTGCTTAGGTTGGGGTCCAGAATCGCAGCAGCAAACAGCAGGCCACTGAAAACACCAAATCCTCAGTAGGGAGGCTTTGAAAAGACCAGCAATTGGAAGCAATTTCTGCAACTCATTATTGGGATGTCAATGTTTTTCTTTCGTCTTGTAGGATTATATGTTCTGATCACCCTATACAGCTGAGTTTGATTTTCCTTAGATCTGAGGTCGAGGTGTGGCCCTTCACTAGGCATACAGCGGCTACTCCTTGTGCTTGGGTAGCATATTTAGTGTCGAGTTTTGTTAGAAAAGTCTCAGTTTTTTTTAGCACTATAAGCAGTATTTTTGGTGATGGTTTTTAGATAATAATAATAATAAAAAGTTAAAATTATAATTTAGTTAATTTTTTATGATTCAATGTTTATTATGGATTGATGTTTATTTACTGGCCATTTAGTTTATAATGTTGCATTAGTTCGTAGTAAATGAATTGTTTTGGAGTGAATAATCTCATGCTCATGGGCACCAAATTTTTTGTGAATATGTATGTTGATATTGTGTGTAAGTCTTTTAGGTTAATGTGATAGACACTTTTTTCACTTTAATACAAATGTTATTAATGATTTTGGTGTAATGTTTTGTTTGCTATTTTTGGCTTATGTGCATTAGATCTAATTGAGCCTAAAGGTTCATTCCATAGCCCTATGAGAGGATGTGTGAGTTTATTCTTGCTCAATATGGAGTTTACACGTCCCTTTTAAAATAAAAATAAAATATGTTCTAAATAGAAAAATAATATAGGTTATAATGACCATGTTATGATGGTTGAAGAAAAGAAAGGGAGATATGCACATGCACGGGAGCGAAAACCTTAGCCCTCACGACGAACCCTAACTGAACCATATGCGGTGCCTCTCCCATGGTGGTTCGGGCCCGACCGCCTAACAGCTGACGTGCTATTTTTTCACTGCTATCCTCCAAGCATCAGACCGACACCATCATCCCTCCTTCTGCGATTTCTACAAGTTCTGTTCGTTCCTCCAGACAAAAACACCCTCTGTTTGCTGGCGGTTCCGAGACCATGAAAGGGGCGGACAAAACAAAGGACCCTCTGCATCACGAGGTCAACTGAAGCTCTTTTCGTGCCGTGTCAATTCTGGGACAATTTGTTGTTTCTAGATGCCCTTTGTCATCCTCCTTCCCTGTGCTCGGTAGATCATCTTCCTCAGTTCCCCATCCCCCTCCTACTCACCTTGACAATGCCCAAGGGCTGGACTGCCCACCCCTCTCCCTGGATACACTGAACCTACTGGGTTCCTGCCTGCAAGCATCGCCTACCTTCGATGCGCCCCCTCCACAGCTCCCTCATGTCTCCGTCCCGCCTGGATTTGCAACTGCCCCTGGTTCAACACCTAAGCCTTTCCCTCGTAACCCTCATCTCTCTGTCGGCCCATCAAAACCTTCTCAGACAAACCCTACCCCTAGCACCCCCATCTGTTCCGGCTGTTTCAGCTCCCCTATCCCTACCCCTGAATCCACCCCCTCCACCTCGCAGATTGTTAACAAAGGCATCCGAGGTTTGCTAAAAGACTACCCGACGACCAGACGCTCCGATAAGCAGAAAAAGGGACGGTGTCTCAGGGCAGGAGACAGGGACATAACGCTGGCTCTAGGCGAGGGTCTCACAATGGGTGAGGTAGATAACACTGCAAAGAGGGTTTTGGTTGGGCATGTTCGAGGTTGGTTTTACTCTGTAGAAAGGTTGCGCCTTTGGACGAAAGAAATATGGAGCTCCCTCCTCAAAGAATTACCCATTATCCATGTACTGGCGAGGGGTTGGTTCGCTCTTCATTTTCACCGGGAGGAATACATAGACTAGATTCTCTCGAGGTTTTGGCACATTGAAATGGTGCCATTCCTGCTGAAGCATTGGGACCCTTTGTTCGATCTAGAGCATGAATGATCCAGGTGGATATTGGTGGCCACCTGCCAAGTCCACCTGGACCCCCACCATTGTCTTTCTCAGCATTTTCAGTTTCCTTAATTGTAGCACAACTTACTATTTTTAGCAGTTTTTCGGGTCCCGAACTTTCGGAGCCGTCTTGAGGCCCTAAACGATGTTTTTTGGG
>APFE031382196.1:107606-140762 GCA_000404065.3 Pinus taeda | reverse complement strand
CTATTGACAAAATCCATCGAGCTTTGACCCGAGAGAGCCTTCTCATACCTCGTAGGGCTAGCTACGAGGTGAAATGGTTTGATGTAGCCTTGAGAGTTTGTCTATCTCAGCCTAGGTGAATTCCAAGCGCTAACAGTCAGCAGAATGGTTATCAAGGAAAGAGAATATCTTGGTTCACCCTTTGCCCTTGATGTCAAAGGGGGAGAGTGATTGGGTATTGTTGCCATCAAGTCCAAAGGGGGAGATTGTTGGAATTATGATGTATGTGTTGTACTTGATGGAAACCCACTCATAGAGGAACATTTCACTTATACACAACCAGATGAGTTTGCAGAAGAAATATCAGATGTGACAAAATACATGGGATGCAGAACAACTCCAAGGAATCAGAGGACAGTTCTCAGTATGAAAAGTTAGCTTTGCCATCAAGTCCAAAGGGGGAGATTGTTGGCATTATGGTGTTGTCCTTGATGGAAAATAACAGATCGCAAGTTCAGGCAGGTTCTGCAGGTCCGTGGATTAAAAGGTGCAGTCATTGGCAGGTTGCGCAAGCATGCCGTTGGAAAGATGCAGACATGTTCGCAGGTGTTCTAAACAAAAGGTGCGAACCTAAATTTTGCGCACTTTCATGTAGAGAAAAGCGCACGCATGTGGGAAATCTTATGGTTGGTTCATGGTATTAGTTAGACAATTTTTGATCCTATGGTTTTGGTCCGTGGTATTGCATCCAAAAGAGTTGAACCCAAGTATTGGGTCCTTGGTATTGTTTCTCAATGGTTTGGTCCATGGTTTTGAGTGAGGCCTAGCCTATAAAAAGGAAAGGAGATCATTTGGCTTAGCACAGTTTTGTTGAATATCTTCAGATGAGCAAGATCTGAAATACTAGTGATCGGTTAGTGAGCTGGACCTGAATCAAGGAGAAACCTGAGCATTACATGACAGATCTACTGATGGGTTGAGATCTCTTTGGCGCATGATCAAATCTGTGAATCTGATAGTCTGGGCACAAGTAAAGACTGATAAAATTTCTATACCCAGGGGTGCGTAGAAAAGACACAGCGTAGGTGAGGAGGTGCATAGGAGAGCAAAAAGCACAGGTGCAGAGGTGCACAGGCGAGCCACAGGAGCAGGTGTAGAAGTGCTCAGTCCTGACACAGCAAAAGTGTGGACATCTGTAGGTTTCTATTGGCGAAGTTGCAAACTCTACTTGAAATATGTTTTAGCTGTTTTGTTTATTACTGTTGTGTTCAAGGTTCTGATTTGATATCTGATTGCTGTGTGAGAAAGTATTAATTCAGTTGTGCACATGGAAGTTGGTTGACTATAGATCTATTTGATACTTATCTGGTTTGATAGACTAGATCTGAATTATTGACGTATGTTTATGAATGGTATGATTTGGGGTATGACCAATGTATGGAACAACTGCAAGTTATAAGGAAATATTTGCAGGTTGGTTTTGGTGAAAGTGTTGTTTCAGTATTGGGTGAGTTAGAGATTGATGATGCTAGTGTTGATTGATTGTGTGCTTCAATGATATTGATGGGTCCAGTATGAAAATTGGATGAAACGTGGCCTTTTAGATTATGGTGTTGTGCTTCAGTGTATCCAGTCCGAAAATTGATGAAACATGGTACCTGGAGGAAGAAAGAGAAGGTTGTAGCCTTCGGTAAGTTAGCACCTACGTACTAGTACATCAGCTAGTATAAGAGCTAAGGGGGTGGTAGCTCCCTTCTAGTAGCAGCTGGAAAACGAGTAAAGGTTGGAGCATTTCAGCAGGTAGCAACCTGCGTACAGTAAATGGATCGGCTAGTACAAGAGCAAAGGGGGTTGTAGCTCCCTTCCAGAAGAAGCTGGAAAACGAGAGAGGGTTGTAGCTCTCTATAGGTTGCAGCCTGCGTACTGGTAAAAGACTGCACCAGTACAAAATAATTGTAAGAAGAAGTTTCTAATTGAAAGAATATAGATACATATTGCAGCAGGTGGTTTTCACCCACATTGGGTTTCCACCTTACATCATGGTGTTCATGTGTGCTTCTTGTGTGTGATGATATATTCTATTTTACTGCTCTGGTTTACTGCTCATATGGTTAATAATGTTCTGATGCAGTCATTAAAGATCAACTAACTAAATCATATGTCTACTGGATATACATTTGTTGCAACACATATGAATCTTAATATGGAAATGAAAAAGTTATATTGATCTGATAATACTGGCTCACCCCCCCCCCCTTCTCAGTATTATTTCCAACACTTTGTTCTTATTCCTTAATAATGATCAAAGAAGATTATGGGAATTTTAAAAAGAACCACCATGATAAAGATAACCAATCATATCAGTATTAGTAGGATAATGGCAGCAAAAGTGATGAATAATTGTGTTCTTTCCTCTTTCTTCCTATCAATTCACACCAATTTCTTGTAAAAGTAGCGATTTTATATAATTTCCTGATTTCAGTATGCTTTGGCTTTGTATCCATTGCATAAGTGTATAGCTATGCTTCAAAAGACTCGAAACAATAGGAATAGAAGGTATCCTCAAATTGGAATAGCAAGGAGAACTAGCATAAGTAAAAGGAATACGAGAATGTTGTCGTTTCAAAAAGGAAGAGAAAAAAAATACAGGTGTTGTTCCTTGGAAAAAGGAACAACAGAAATGTAAGTGTCATTCCTTTAGAAAAGGAACAACAGAAACAACAAGTGTTGTTCCTTTGAAAAAGGAACAATAGAAAACGTAGGTGTTGCTCCTTTGGAAAAGGAACAACAAACACCGAAAGAGTTGTTCCTTTGGAAAAGGAACAACAAAAACCGAAAGTGCTATTCCTTTGGAAAAGGAACGGAAAAAAATGCAAATTCCGTTCCTTTAGAAAAGGAGTAGCAGAAACTGAAAGTGTTGTTCCTTTGGAAAAGGAACAGCAGAAAACCAAAAGTGTTGTTCCTTTGGAAAAGGAACAACAAAAAACCAAAGGTGTTGTTCCTTTGGAAAAGGAACAACAGAAAACACAAATTTTGTTCCTTTGCAAAAGGAACAACAAAAACCAAAAGTGTTGTTCCTTTGGAAAAAGAACAACAAAAAACCAAAAGTGTTGTTCCTTTGGAAAAGGAACAACAAAAATGCAAGTACCGTTCCTCTGGATAAGGAACAGCAAGATGAAAGTGGAAAAAGGAATGGCTGAAACAAAAAGTGTTGTTCCTTTTTCAAAGGAACAACAAAATGAAAATGTTGTCCCTTTGGAAAAGGAACAGCAAAAAAACAAAAATGCACAAAAATGTTGTTCCTTCATAAAAGGAACAGTAAAAACAACAGTTTTGTTCCTTCTGAAAAATGAATAGTAGAAAAATGGAAGTGTTGTCCTTTTGAAAAAAAAAGAAACAACAAAATGGTGAAGGTGATGTTCCTTCTAAAAGGAACAACAAAAACAATGGAATTGATGATTCTTCAAAAAGGAGCAGTAAAGTGCAAATACAAAAAAAAAATAAAAAAATATGTACAGAGAATAACTTATTCTAACAAAACAAAGGAATTATGTACAAAATGTAAAAATAGGTGAATCACTTAATAAATCACAGGTGAGGAAGATTTCTCTTCCTCCTCCAAAACTTGCATGTCGGAGTCTTCGCGAAGTTGCTGGTAGAAGGACTCCCGAGTAAGTGGTTTGTGGTAAAGTCGAAATCGGTGGCCATTTGCCTTAAAGGTATGTCCAGATCTGTCAATGGTGATTAAAGTGATGGTACCATTATAATGTACATTCTGGATTTCATATGGCCCCAGCCAACGAGTCTGAAGCTTCCCGAGAAAATCTTGAAACCTAGAATCGTATAAGAGCCCCCAATCTCCTTCGTGGAAGACTTTATTTTTAATAAGAGCGTCATGCCATTTAGCTCGCTACTGTTGGATTAATGCAGTGTTTTGAAGGGTAGAGAGCCTGATTTCAACTAGCTCATTGATCTGCTGTAATCTATTAATCCATGCCTCGTTTAAATCTAGATTGACTTCTTGTGCTGCTCGCAGTGTTTGGATTTCGAATTCTATGGGAAAAATGGGTTCCTTTTCAAACACCAATTGGTATGGTGAATAGTCGGTAGTGCTTCTCCATGTTGTTCTGTAAGCCCACAAGGCTTGTGGTAATATTGCAACCCAATCGTGTCTATGTGACGCAATGTTTTTTGTTAAAATTGCTTCTATTATTTTATTGCTGCTTTCTACTTGATCATTTTCCTGTGGGTGGCATGGAGTGGTGATTTTGTGCTGGATATGGTAGTTTTTTAGTGTTGCAACAAATTGTGGTCCACCATCTGTAATTATATCTCTTGGAAGCGCATATCGCATGAATATATGGAACAGGAACTGTATGACAGAATCCTCTGTAGCTCTTGGCAATGCCTCTGCTTCAACCCATTTGGTGATATATTATGTTGCTACCAAAATATATGTTTTCTGGTTCGAAGATGGGTTAATTGGACCAACGAAATCGAGGGCCCATCGCTCAAATGGTTCAAGAACTAGCTGTGGATTCAGGGGCATTTCGTCAAACAGACCAGGGCATCCTGCTCTTTGGCAACTGTCACAAGCTTGAATGAACTTCTTTGCATCTTTGAAGATTGTGGGCCAATAATACCCTATTTGCAGCACCTTATGTCTAGTTGGGCGATCGACGAAATGTCCACCACATGGTCCGTCATGACAAGCTTTCAAGATGTCAAAAATTTCATCCTTGCGGACGCATATCCTGATGTGCATATCGTCTCCTGTGTGTAACAGGTAGCCTCCTATCCAAGAAAATCGAGCACTTTGTTGGACAATCTATTTTTGTTCATTAGGGGTTAGATGTTTCAGTAATTTACCTACTGCTAAGTAATTCGCAACATCAACATACTAGGGTGTTTTGACAGTGACGGCAAACAAATGCTCATCTGGAAATTGATATTCAATTACTGCTGCGACCCCTGGTTTTGGCATTCGCGAGAGAAATTCAACTACATGATTTTCTTTCCTAGGTCGGTCCTTGATTGTAATATCAAATTCCTACAAGAAAATCAACCATCTAGTTATTCTACCATTTGTGATTGGTTTTTTTGCTAAATACTTTATGGCAGAGTGATCTGTATACAAGATAATAGGATATCCAGTAATGTAATGCTTGAACTTATTGACAATATGTATTACAACTAGAAATTCCTTTTCAGTAATAGTATAATTCAATTAAGTAGGAGATAAATTCTTGCTAATCTAATAAATTGCATATGGTTTTTTATCTTCTTCCTACCCAAGGACTGCTCCAATACATGTATCTGAGGCATCTGATGAAATTTGAAATGGCAGGTCCCAATTTAGTCCTCGAAGGATTGGGGCTGTGAAAACAAGCTTCTTCAGATCTTGGAAAGCACAGTCGCATTTTTTTGTCCAAACAAAGTCAACATTACCTATTAGTGCATATAGAGGTGCAACAATATGTGAAAAATGTTCTATAAACCTTCTATAATAACCAGAAAATCCAAGAAAATTGCGTACCTCTATTTGAGTGGTAGGATTGGGAATTAGAAAAATTATTTGAATTTTGGTTGGGTCTAGCTGTATGCCAGCTGCTGAGATATAATGGCCTAGAATAAGTCCTTCAGTCATCATCATATAGCATTTTTCATGGCTCAGAAAAAGCCTGATGGCAATGCAGTGTTGGAGGACTTTTTCTAGTGTGTCCAATGCTGGGTCAAAATTGTCTCAGTATGGTGTAAAATCATCCATGTATACTTCAAACCCTTCATTTATTAAGTCTAAAAATATGTTGAGGATAGCCCTTTGAAATGTGGCAGGAGTGTTGCATAAGCCAAAAGGTAGAACTCTATAGGCAAATGTTCCTCAAGGACAAGTAAAAGTGGTTTTGTCTTGGTCTTCAGGGGCAATCTAAATCTGATTGTATCCACTGAAGCCGTCTAAGAAAGAAAACAATTTCTTTCCTGCCAAAGTGTCTATACTTGGTCAATGAATGGAAGAGGAAAGTGGTCTTTTTGTGTTGCTTTATTTAGCTCTCTATAATCCACACAAATCCTCCACTTTCCATTCTTCTTTGGTACCGCAATAAGTGGAGAGACCCATTTACTATTGGAGATAGGGTAGATGAAGTTCACATCTAAAAGTTTTTGAAGTTCATCTTTTATAATGTCTTTTAGATGAGGATTAAGTCTCCTTTGTGGTTGGTGAATAGGTCTCGCATATTTTTCTATGTAAATGTGGTATGTACATAACTGGGGATCAATTCCTTTCATATAAGGATAGTCCCATGAAAATGCTTCTTTGTATTTCCTCAGTAGTTGGATGAGTTTCTCTTCTTGTTCGAAAGTCAGGTTGGCATTAATGTTCAAAGTCTTACCTAGCTCAATCTCTACAATTTTTCTATTTGAGACAAAGGTAGTAGGTATTGTTTGATTGTGTGTATCTTTAAGAGGATCTTCTTCTAATTTATTATCAAATGCTGCTTCTATCATGTGACATTGTATATGGGATCTAGATTCAGCTTGGCTAATGAAATTGTTAATGGCATCATCTTCTGTTTGGTCTTTGAAATTAAGGGCCTCTTTTATGGTTAATGGAGATCTAATATTTTTGGTGAGGTATGATACAGGATGCTTGTTAGTTTTTATTATTGTGACACTTGGCTGCGCTGGAGGATATAAAGCTAGGTTCTTAATATTTGCCCCCCTATTTATGGTCATATTGCCTTGTCGGCAGCCAATATAAGCATCGAAAGTTGCAAGCCAATGTCTGCCTAAAATCAATGGATGTCCATCAAGTCGGTTTTTGGGGTTTATTATCAAAAAATCAGCTGGATACTCCCAGGAGTCAACAGATACCATGACATCATGTAGTGTGGTTTCTGGCCTAACCACATATCGGTCAGTCATTTCTAGTAAAGTAGAGGTCGGTTCTACTTATTTAATGCCCATTTTTTGGCAAGTGGTGATTGTTAAGATATTAATTGCAGCTCCTAGATCAACTAAGGCATTTGAGAAGGTTTGATCATAGATTTGTACGGTTACTATTGGATTTCACGTGTCTTCATATTTAACGGGTGTTTCTTTCCCTGATAATAAATCGGATAGAGTACCAACTACTTGGACTTTTGGGTTATTCTTTTATTTTCCTCCTTGGTTTCTTTATACATAGCTCTTTGATAGTCTTTGCATATATTGGGATGTCTTGAATGGCTTGGAGGAGTGGGATTTTTATGTACATATTTTTTAGTTCTCCTAGAATGTCAAAATCAGGATATTGTATAGGTCGAGGTATAATTAACGGTTCTGGGAATGGGGGAGAGGATGTGGTTGCTTGATCATGAATTTGTGGTCTGGTCACGTCCTCTTCTTGTGACAGTTGTTCTATAGGTAACTGATTTTCAACTTGAGCTGTTTTATCCCCCTCAGTTTCAATAATACACCCAGATCTTAATTGAAGGTCATTACACTCCCTTAGATCGATTGCTATTTATGGTGTTTCAATTATTTTAATAGATTGGACCGGTCTATTATTCGGATTAGGGTTGGGTTGGGCTGGGAGTTGTGGTCTTAAGTTAGATTAGGGGTTTTGTTGTAGGGATGGCAGTGTAGATTGAGGGAACGGGATGGCTCCTACTGGCTGATTCATCGGTCTTTTCCAGTTTGTTTGCCATGCTTGACTCTGTGAAGTAGGAGGAGTCCATTGTGCTGGATATACATTGTTTTTCCAATATGGTGGGGTATAGGGAAAATTTGGCCAATTGGGTTGGCTTGCTTGATTCGGCCATGGAGATGATGAAGGAAATGACTGCTGTGACCAATTCAGGAAGGGAGGTTGATTTTTCCACATTGTATTATATTGTTAAGTATGATATTATGGAGGCTGAAAAGAAGAAGCTGGGTCTGAAAACATACCTGATTGTCGCGGCTGCCATTGACGACACTGATTGAGTAGACACATCGATTCTGGCTCTTCTTCCACTTCCTTGTATACTTCTTTCAATCCAGGAAGTGAGCGACAACTCTGTGTAGAGTGGTCTTTTGAACAAATGGCGCAAAGTTGGACTGCATATAATGGGCACTCCTTATGGCTGTGTTTCTTTTTGCATCTGTGATAGAAGATTGCCAAATTCTGTTCTACCTCTGCTTGCTTTTGTTTGGCCTGCATAATATCAAGTTGTGTTGTCAGTGTCCCCAATATGTTAGTTTTAAAATTTTCTAATAAATTTCCAATTTCTGCACGAGTTACTCCTTCTGCCAAAATTCTGTTATCTCTTGCAAACCAATCATGTTCTACTAGTTTTAGTCTTGTGCTACCTCTCGAGCTCCTGATACATAGATTAATAATGCCAGCAAAATTTTCCTAATAAAGATCTCCTTTTCCCATAATATTTAATGTTTCAATCCATTGTTCCTTCATTCCCTTAATTAATGATGTTTTTAATACATTATCAGGTAAGGGTAATGATGCATATGGAGATCTTTGAAGATTATACTGGAAACATTCAACATACTCTTATAATGTTTCATTTGGTCTAGCTACCATATGAAATATTTCATCTTTAACTCTCTAGACCTGCAATAATCCTGATATTTTTTTAGAGAAGACTCTTTCATTTGATCCCAGTTATTTATAACACCACCACCCAATCCCATAAACCATCTTAAAGCAACCCCTTTTAATGTAGAGGGAAATAATTTTAGTTCTTGGGGATCGGTGGTATAGTCATATCCTCTACACAGCACATCGAATTCAAATAGGAATGCATCGAGATCTTCTGATGTAAGGCCATGGAATGTAGGGATATGCTGAAGAGGAATTTCTTTCATAGGTGTATTAGTTGGAGTATCAACAATGGGGTATTGTAGTGTAGAGGTTTGGGTGTTTGGCTGGTTCTGAGCCATTTGGTCAAATATATGCCAATAACCTTCTGGGATATCTAGGAGGGTATTCCTAGGTTGTCGAGGGGGAATGGCTCTAACAGGAATGGCCTTGACAACACTTCCTTTATCTGGGATGATGAGAGTGCCTAATGTCTGGGGGGGTTTAGATTCTTGAGTTTCTCCAACTTCGTTATAAATTATTTTTGCAGCACTTCCCTTATCTAGGCTACTTAATGGCTAAATTACCCCAAGAGGAGATCTTGGTTCTTCAGTCTCTCCTGTTTCTCCTCTTCCTTCACAAAGGTTGCTGAGATTCCCTTCTTGCAATGATTTTGGGCTAGAATTTTCAATTTCTTGAAAATCTTGCTCTTCGGTTTGACTATGCACCTCAGCAAAGGCTACATATGGTGATCCTGTGGCCTGAAGGGAACTAGTAGGCTGTCTAGAAGTAAATTTTCTAGGTCTTACTGAAGGCTAAGGTTCTGCTCTCTTAAGGATTTCATCTATAAAGGTCGATCGGCCAAGGGTCACCGACCCCTTAGCTTTATCAGGCTTGGGTAGAGGTTTGGGATTCTTTTCTGGCTTTTTCTGCTTAGTCATGCACACAAATCAACTGCTAAGTTTTACCCAAACAAAACAACAACAAATCTGCAAGAAAGCGGGCAGGGGAGTAGGGCTATTACATATTCCACATGCAAGTTCTTACTTTCCATTTTTAAAACCCAATTCTTTCCTAAGAGGCTCTTACACTACTCTTAAAAGAGACAAATGGCTACACTCTTCCCTAGCAACGACACCAAAATGTCGAGCCGTAAAAATGGTCTTTTTCACCTCTAATTAACTCACATTAACTTGTCAATCCAGGAACGATTTTGTATCTCAAAGAGAGTAATCAGTTTGAGGCTGTCATTTGTCTGAGTAATGCTAGTAGTATAGTGCTCAAAATACAAGGGTAAACAAATGCTCAAAACAAGATCTACTTACACCAAAGCACTTTAAGGTTTAAATCATGCATTAAAAAAACTAAGCAATTTATCAGTCAAGGGTCCAGTAACAATAACTCATCCCTCTATAAACTGATGTAACTAAAGATAATCAAGGAATAGATCATCAACCTGAGAGCTAGACAACAAATATCAATGCCCACTATAGTTTCAGATCATTCTGCACACCAAAGCAATGATAATGCAAATAACAGGAAATGGAACAACAACTAGGAAATGGAACAACAACTAAGAGATGGAACAAAAACTAAGAAATGTAATAAAAACTAATTCTTATAAATAGCAACACCTTAATCTACAGAAATAAGTGCAACAATCGTATCCGACAGAAATCAGATATCAATTTTTACTCTAAGAATAAGTCGGACAACACATGGAAATAGAACAACAACTGATTAGTAATGAAATATAGAACAACACTTAGAGCCAAATGTAAATGCACAATAAATCAAGATAAATAACACACATGATATGCCTTAGTATTGAGAAAAAGAGTAATCTGATTTCGATACCACAGATATCAATCTTAGCTATAAATAATAACAATTGTAATTCGTAATGGAACAACAATGTCAATTGAACAGGAATCAAAATTAAATGTAAACCATAAACGAATACAATAATACCAATTTATGAATGTTACAACACAGGTACTCTATAATTGACAACGATAGCATGCTGTAAAGACTAGAAATATTATATTAATGATTAAAGGGACAACAATACATTGCAATGTTAGAATGGACAATACAACATTTCTGTCACAAAGAACGATATTACTCAGTCGAATATAAATCGAATATAACAGAACCGTGATGTAAAATAACAAATCACATCAGATTACCGAACAAAGGTGATAATGAAAACCACACACAAACTAAAGATAATGGTACAAGAGCAAGTGTTCCACCAGGGCCGAGCCCTTAGCCTCTAGGGACACACTGACTAAGATTATTTCAGGATCAAAGATGGAACAACAACCATATTTATATTAAAGCATTAAAATAGAGTTACAATGGATCACTTCTCAACAAGAGTTGATGATCAAAGATTCAAATACAGAGAAAAGTTACATAGAAAATAACAGCAGATCCCCCCCCAGGCTAGCAGTGCTGCCCTTTTTTATAACAGTTAAAGTGGAGATATCAATGATGCAAAAATAGTTAAGGGAGCGATCCCTCAGGATCAAAGGATCCTGAGGGATTCGCCAAACTGTTAATTCCCAGTTATCCATTTGTTCTCTTGCACCGAGTCGATATCTCCTTTTCCTTTCCTTATCTGATATGCTTTAATTTGGATCACCTTGTTTGCATGTGGTTCCCCACCAAAGGGACAGCAGTTAACTTGGCCTTGTCTTTTTATTTGGAATGGCAATCTTTCGTTCTTCCCTTTTTCTGCATAAGAAATGGCAATTATTAGTAGTTTTGTGTTGCGTCTAAATCCTATAGATTTTGTCATGATTTCTTATTATCTACCTAGTTCGTGATGCAAAGAGGTAATGAGTTTTAAAGAAAAGATGAAAAAATAATCAATAAAAACATACCTTCTTCAGTACTCCACAGTTGGTTCTTGTGTGACAACCATGATTGTGTTTGTATCCAATTATCCTTTAAGCACTTTTGAGAAGCCATTATATGCTCATAATAATAATGTAATAATTAATATATTTTGGAAGTCTGTGGGCTTCTAAATGTGATTTGAACATGGCAAGATATGAATATGAATGTATTCCCCCCCAACTAATGGTATTGGAAATTTTATGAAGAGGAAGAGAAATGTTTTTCCAACAATTATCATTCTAGCTTTTATGGAATTCTATGGTCAAAAGTTAGAAAATGACATACCTTAACTTACCCTTTGAAATGGATGAGTTGTATGTGTGTTGGCTACCAAATTCTAATCATAATCTTCAAGTGGTTGGAAAAAAAGAGTCATGCATAAAATATTCAAGATGAATTTTTATTGCTTCTACTAAAACTTGTTGAATCTACTACTGAATAGAGGTGATCTATTTTATATCTACTCCAAAATGCTGAAAATAATAGTCTTCATGTCTTCAAAACTCATTGACACAATTCCTACTATGTGAAGAGATGTTCTAATGTTGAACATAGTAGGAATTTGTTGACTTAGTCAACACGAGAACTCTCACCATTGATGACAATGAGAGTCAAGATGCCCAAACACATCTTGCTAGGTACGAATAAATTTGCTGATGTCGAGTCACCTAGAAGATCTGATGAACAAGGGACATTAATGTATTCTCATTTTTCATCGGCATGAAGACTTGCCATTAAGGCATGCAAGCCTCAAGGTGATTTTGCAAGGAACTTAGACTCAAAGGACTATGGACTCAATAATTTGCATTGAAGCAGGGTTTATTTACAAAATGAAAATGATAGGAAAGGGAAAATGAAAATGGAAAATGACAATGGAAAGTAGGAATGGCAATGGGCAATAAGCATGTGAATGAGCCTCTTGCTTTTATTTGTGGGTTAGGAGTGGACAAAAAGTAATGGAAAGTGTATGTGAATGTAAATGGAAAATATGATGGGAAATGAGGTGAATACTTTATTATGAAGTATGGATGTCATGGAGACAATAGTATCTGAAAGTTTTGCAAGTGTTTGGATCGAATTTTGTATTAGCATGTTTCTTCTTTGTTGGTGATCATCCTCTTATGAAACAAATTGGTGTCTTAAGAGAGACACTATTCACTTGTAGTCATTTGTCCTTCCTCTTGGAACCTGCAAAAAAACTAATACTTCTTCTGCAATGGAATGTAAGATTATAAAAGGAGATAGGTGATAAATCTCTTTAGTTATGATTTTTACACACAAAACTAAGAATTTGTATTAACGAAACAAGTTCACGAAGGAAAACCAAAATAATTTATACCTGCTTCAGAATTAGTGCCTCAAGTTAACTGTTGTATCTTTTCAACAATTTATTTCATTTTCTACTATTTCAAACACTGATGATGGATTTCTCATTGTGTAGATCTCGTTGATATCCTTCCACGACACTTGAATAATGGAAATCTGATTTCGTATGAGAAAGTTAGGCTGATTTGAATAGTGAGGTTTTTCAGTTGCAAAATTGATGTTTAGTTGTAGAATGGCTTTAGCCGTGGAACAACTTTAGCTGCGGAACGTGCCCAATTTCTATAGCTAAAAATCTTGAACAAAAAATTTACCATTCATTTTTCATCATCAATCCAAAATTAATCAATACCTTTCAGAAAAATGAACAAATAACCTACTTATTTCATTGATTCAAAATATATATATATTATATTATTAGTATATATATATATATATATATAATATATATATATATATATATTATTTTTCTCTTTTTTTTTCTTGTCCTTGGTTGCTTGGAAACATAAACCTTATTGGATTATGTTTGTACAGGTGGCAGATGACGTTTGTGGCTTCAGGAAATCGCTTTGGACCCCTATCTCTGAGAAACATGTGCATAACAACGTCCTATTTGCCATAGGTTTCTTTGTTTGACTTTTCCTTTGACCAGGGTCTTCTTCATCGATCTAGACCAGATGGATAGGATACAATTCATGCTCTAATGTTTCCAAGCTACCCATATGGTCATTTTCCTCTCTTGACACTTGTAACCTACAAAAGCGTGGAGATGGTTGCGGAACAACTGATTAGCTATGGAACATGGATGTGTTCCATAGCTAAAAGACAACCAACCATCAATTTTCTGATTTAAGTTATTGGAGAAGAGATTTTATGTAGCTAAGTACCAGGGAGAAAGTCCAAGACTGCAACTAGTGCACAGGACCAATCATTCATGAGCTTCTCTGTTATTTTCAAAAAAAAAATTCACTCTCTACATGGAGAAGACTATACATACGGCAATGGTATATGGAAGCAAAAATAGTTACAGAGACGGGAATGAATATTAGAGTATCTGGAAAGGGAGCGATGGATATGGGAATGAAATATAGAGGGTATATGAAGCAGGGGAACTGTATGCATGAAATAGTGCGAAGGATGTAAGGAATGGAGGTACTGCACACGTAGAAAAAATATTGCTTATACACAGAGAGAATCTGAAATAAATGAATAATCCGAGAGCTCTTATACATAGGAAGGTTGCAGAGGTGTAAGAGAGAAGCTTGGTGAAATAAATGAAAAATCAGTTTGGAAGAGTCGTATCCAACTGGGTTACATCATGTATCTTGCCGTTAAACTGAAGTACGAGTCACGGAGATCATTAGTCATTAAAGACAATAGGCGTGGTGTAATCAATATTGAATGCCACCACCTCATAATTTCCCAAATCGGATCTCCCATTTCCAAGCACGTCGTGTTAAAACAATAGTATGTTCATTAATTAAAATTCATTTTTCTCCATGCGGCCTGCAAAAAGGGGTTTCAGAGAACTGAGAAATTCTCCCAAACCGCTGTGAATGTCATCAAACTATTTATGGGTAATATAATTGACCCTGTCCCTGAAAAAACCCATGTTTTATTTTTTCCTAATTCATTTTCATTTGGCCGGATTGCGTAGTTAAATTTTGGCATTTTTTACTGTTCTACGTTTTTGTGAATTACATCTTCTGTAAAATCGATTTTAGAAAAAACAAGAAACTGTTTTCAGATGTAATCACATCATATACAATGGCACCAACAATGATCCAGCCAATGGTGTATTCTTGGTGATATAGCCTCCACAAGGAAGGCTTTCGGTGATCTGAACATTGTCTAGCAATGGTGAGCAAGTAAATCTAGCAAGCACATGGTGGATCCCGATTACCAGTTCTCAATGTTAGCATGCATGGATCACTTTGTATATTGGCTCAAACTTATTGGCTTCCACTAAAATGAGTAGTTGAGTATCAGAAAAAGAAAACTAAGGATTTGTTGAAATTGATGCTTTTGTCAACCCATTTTTCTCATGTTGTGAGAGGCTTCTTGTAGGTTTCTAATACATCATCTATCTCCCATTCTTGAACCAGAAAAAGAGCCCTCACAAATTCAAAAAATGCATAGTCTTTATTTCAACACAACAATCCATGCAATTCGATCTATTGAATTTACACATTCGATTTTTTTTTTTAAATATTCTTGCAGGTTTGTTTCAAGGCCAAAACTCGAACATGAATGCAAATTTTCTATTGAGGCCACAGTGGAAACTAGGATTGGAGATAGCCATTGGTTGTTTCCTCTTTTTTCTCTAAAATTGTGAAATTTTTATAAAAATTATTAATGGTTCTCAATTTCAGGCAATAAAGACTTCAAGGTAAATGTACTGAAAACAAGACTTTGACTGAGGTCTTAAGCTAGTTTTTTTTATCGATTTGGGCTAGGTGACTAGGATATGATCCATGTCGGGATGATTATAGAGATGCCCATGTGGTCGGTTTCTTCATTTGATGCTGGCAACCTGCTAAACCTTGGAAATAGCTGTGGAACAAAGCTGCATTCCACAGTTAATTCGCAAAATCTTGTTAAACTGGACATAGTGTTTTTGAGGGTCACTTAAAACCATAAATAGTCAATCTTGGACAAATGAACCTATCAAAGCAGTTGGATTTTATTTTTATTTTTTTTTGTTGAATCAAATTAAATGATTATTATATATATTATATATATATATTATATATATATATATATATTATATATATAATATATATATTTAATATATATCTATATATAATATATAACATAACAATTCTTTTTCTGATCCTCCATATCACACAAAGTGCAGGAGGAGAGCATACTCAAGAAATTATTAATTTTTTTTTAGATGTAAGAAATAAGGTCTCCTAATTACACTTCCCCGGCAATGACACCAAAATGTCTAGTCAATTTAGTGTACTAAATTGCTCTACATAAATTATCAATCCGGGTATCATAAACTGATGAAGTGTGGTGCAATATATGTGCTTAGTTAACTTTTCTCTTACTTTGTTGTTTTATAGTTTATGTTGTTTTTGGGGGTTTTGTTTCTTATGCTTAAGGAAATTAATCTAAGGAAGAACAATTATTCTTCTAGATGAAATCTCTAAATGTTAATGGACAATTAAATCTAATGACTCTTAATGTTAAAATATAATTTCTAAAGAAAGGAGAAAAGGAAATGAACATTAGATAAAAACAAATCAAAACTTTGAACAATTAGACTAATTTAAGCCAGCAAAATATCTATGAAATGAAAGAAAAAAAGATAATAGCTAAATGAAGTGTTTTATCACTTTGCTATACAATTTTGGGAGAACTACCTTCTCGTGATAGCATTTTGAGGGACTCCATACTTCACTGTTCTAAAACTGAAAATGAAATTTAAATGAAAGACTAAGACTGAAAGTGAAATCGCAACTAATCTACTATAACATATATGAAGTGTTTTATCATTCCACTATACAATTTTGGGAGAACTACCTCCTTGTGATAGCTTTTGGATGGATTCAATACTTCATTGTTCTAAAATTGAAAATGAAATTGCAACAAACTTAAATGAAAGACTAAAACTGAAAGTGAAATTGCAACTAATCTACTATAACAACTAAATAAAGTGTTTTATCATTCCACTATACAATTTTGGGAGAACTACCTCCTTGTGATAGCTTTTGGAGGGATTCAATACTTCATTGCTCTATAACTGAAAATGAAATTGCAACAAAATCAAATACAAAACATGTAAAGGAAAACTAATCTACTATGTGCTCTAATGCTCCAAGCACTAATTGGGAAATACTTCCTTGGACTATTTTGCTAAGCATAGATTACACAGTTAGATAAATCTACAATCAACCGGTTGAACACACTTCCATGAATTAAACTTGCATGAATGGAAAATTTAAACGATTAAACTTGCAAACAATAAAATGACATACTTGAATGAAATAAAAGCAAAACTACAAAATAAAATCTAATCTACCTTACATTCTAATATGCTCCATGACATCTACTTCACATCTCCTTCCATGTTGAGAACATCAAAGCTTTATTCAAATTATTCAAAATTACAAAAGTTTACGAAGCTCTCTAAAGCTTTCCAAAAACTCCAAGGCTTTCCAAAAACTTTTCAAAACTAAAAAGCTACCAAATGAAGGAAAGAGATCTCCTATTTATACAAAAAGATGAGAAGTCATCTCATTAATGAGAGTCCATGAATTTCTCTCTATACTTGTAGTGTCCTAATCAAAATAGGAAATGATAAGACACATGTTTTCTTAGAGTTTCAATACAAATAGGAAATGTGACACATATCCTCATGATCCCATAATCCTCTCCACTCAAATTCAAATTTGGCCTTAGGATGCAACATAAAGGTCTTCTAGAAGCTTCCTTTTGACCTACACATGTCAACAATCTCATCTCACTTGTTAGGTATAAGTATATGCACATTATCTTCTAATTTTTAACCACAAATTCACCTAAAAATGCTAAGAATGAATAAAGTTTGGAAAAACATATATGTGACTCAATAATGATGAAAGTGAGATGAATGTAGTGACATGGTAGCGAAATGAAGGTGAAATGGAGGTGATATAATGGACATAATAGTGAAAGTGTAATGGAATTCAATGATAATTTCAAGACCCAACAGGTGCCCTAACACCTCATTCCAACCTTCATCCACCTCTTTCACCCACTCTCACACCCTCAAAACAGTGAAAACTGCTCTCGGCCTCCTATAGAACATTGTTTTTCCTCCTGTAGATTTCCTGTGTCCTCATGTAGATTTTCCTGTAGGCTTTCTTTTGAATCCTGAGTGTGAGAAAAGCCTCAAGAAGGCCACCTGAGACCTCCTTGGACCCATCCACACCATCCTACATCCTCTCAAGTCCTAAAACTGCCCTTCAACACCACCTATTTTCTACCACACGCACACACAACAAATTACATGCATGTCAAATTCATATAAAAATACATAAAAATCCAAAATTATGTCTTTTGATTATTTACTTCTAGATATGACATAGTTATATGTTTTTTACTTCCTTGAATAGGTAATGGCATTCCTTTCATGGTTTTTATAGCGCTTTCTACAATAGTAGAATTAGTTGGTTAATTAGGGTTTAGTAGGTTTGCTTTACATTTCAGTCTTTCTCCTTTCTGTAGTTAGAACACCATCTATCTTTCTTTCATTTCATCACATATAGAGATTTTTCTGGAATCCATAGAAGTTGGCTCGAGCTCCTAGTGATCTTGTGCTAGCTAACCAAGTGACAACCTGCAGTAAGAACCAGTACTTGTGCATACAACACTGATGCTTCCAAGTTTGTTACGAACTACCGAGTTGATAAGAGTAAAGTAGGCAGCTCAAGAGTTGCGGCATTATTGCTGCAACACTGGTGCTCACAACTTTTTGGCGTCATTTCTGGGGAAGTGTCAGAGTATTCTATGTTTACTGCTTTCTTCTATTTCTTCTTGCAACATTCTGCTAATAGTTTATTTTAGTAAGAGTAGACTAGTCATTCTTTTCCTTCAATTCTGCATTTCCTTGCTTTCCTTTCAATTCTGCAAATTTCATTTCAACAAGTTCATTTCAGTTAGTTTCAATTTCTTTTATTCAATCAATTTCAGTTTTTGCAGGTACTACCAGTGTGGGGAAAAAAAAACAAAAACCAACCAAAAAGATTTCCTTTCATGCCTCATAGGAATAGAGATAACTCAGGAAAAGTTTTGCCCAACACCCCCACTGCTTCACATAGCCAACCTTATCTCTTCTTTGGTGGCTGAAATCAAGAAGAACCCTTAGGTGACATTCAAACATATTTTAAGAACCTATAGGGGAAGAAGAAGAAGAAAACATTCCTCTGGAGCCAATGGCTGAAAGCAAAAATGCTGGGGGCAGTACCTTTTCTTCCAACTCATCCATTAAAGGTGAAATTGGAAACATGCTAGAAGACTTCAAGAGTGAGATGCTACCGATTCTTGCCATGCAAATAGATACATTACATATCAAAAGAAAACAAGAGGAAGCAAAGAGGGCTTTAGCCATTTTTTTCCCTAGATACACCACGAGGCATCCCAAGAATGAATGCCCATTGAACTCCATCGAGGTTTTTTCAATCTGTGAAGGAAATCATTCTACAGACAAGTGCTTGTCCTTGCCCAGACTTAAAGATGTATACCAAGGGGCCAAAGGAGCCACTGAATGGATCTATTACATAAACCAAAGGAGACCACATGGACCTAGACCATATCATCAGGGGATGCAAGGGACATCTCAGGCATACTACAACCCCAACCAAGTCACATCCATACCTTCTTGGGCCCACCTTGCTCATCCTTCCTAGTCCACACCTCTTCCTTGGTCCTTCACATCTCCATATCATGCCCAACCATCCACCCATTCATTTCAAACCTATGCTCAGCTACAACCTCAGTGGAATGCATCTCATCAGGGATGGAGGCCCCAATAGATCTCCCTTCCCACTCTTTTGCCTTCACCACCTACCCAACCACAACCCCATCCACATCCATCTCAAATATATACTCCCACACGACTACCTGTATCACCATTCCCAAACCCACACATTGAAGTAGCTCAACCCATTTACAATGCTGAGGTACAACACTTCCAAACAACTCCTCTTGAGCTCAATGGTATTCACCGTAGCTCAGGAAGAGTATTGCCAGAAAGAGATTATATTGATATCATTGAAGGACCACATCCAGAAGAATAAGATTAAAAAGAGAAGATCAAAGAACCATGGGCTGCACTTGATGAAGAAAAGAAATCAAAATCAGAGATCGAGAGAGCTCCCTCATGGTTACCATCAAATTTTCCATGTATTCAAGAGAAAGATCAGCAAAAAGAGGAAGATGTGAAGGTCATGGTAGAAGAAGACATGAAGAATGATCTAGATCAACAAAAAGACCAAAGGCATCACAACTAATTTGAGATATGGTTCCATACAGTCACTAAGTTACAACATTGCTTTCTTCCTCAACTATGCTTGATCCTTTCAAAGTCAAATTATTTGGTCTTTGAAATCCAAGTACATGTCAAAGCATACATTTCAAGCCTCCACATCATTTTGTCTATCATCTTGATGTGCACATGGCTCCATTGCAAGTATTTTTATACTTGAAAGTGATTTTCTTTTACAAGTAGGGTAGGGTAGGAGAAAAAAAACAATGAAAAATAAAAGAAAAAATAAAAATCTAAGGTGAAAACCTCCTTGGAGGTGCCTCAGATTGGAACATTGATTGCAAACCTCCATGAGGCGGTCAATGGGTTGGAAAGAAGAAGAAAAGAGAGAAAAAAAATCCTAGGTGAAAAACTCCTTCGAGGCAACTAGGCAGACCTACTAGTTGAAAACCTCATTGAGGTGGCTAGTGGGCCTAGAAAAAAGAGAAAAAATAAAAATCCTTTCTCCATGCATGCATGTACTCTCCAACATCTGCAAGCAACAAGAACAAGTTCGTGCCAAAAGGAAAATTGGTCAAGCCTAGTCAAAATAAGTCAAATTTTGACTTTCTCCTACTTCGCTCAAATACTCCAACAAGGCCAAGGCCATGCCAATCCATTACCGTTATCTATTTTCATCATCCACCCATCATTCTTGAGCTTCTACCACTCATTTTCCTTCTTGTCCTAAAAAAGCTACAAGATCCTCTATTTTCCTATAGGATACAAAAATACATAGAGAAGACATCAGAAGAAGCCACCTTGAAAATGAGAATGAATTGGTAAAGAGGCAGCTGCAAAAGAAAGAGACTCAGCTGGCATGCATGGTCAGTTTATCCATGGAGGAATTGCAATGTAGAACACCAACAAAATCCTATAGCCCATATCTCAAGGACCATTGGTTACAATTCCAGATAAAAACTCTGGCATAAAGAGGCACAACGCCTTTCCAGGATTACAGGCAGTTTATGGATCTATGTGACCAAAGAACATCAAAGGATAAGACAAAGATGGTAGAATTCTACCTACATAACATGGCCCTCATAGACATGAATGTGTGGGACTCCAATGCCAGGCTAGGGGACCTGAAACTAATGGCCATGGCTTCATGGATGAACCATGAAGAGTTGAGGGTAATAGAAATGAAAATATTGATGATAAAAGAGCAGAATGAGTCATTAATGATAAGAGCTGAGCCATCAGATCCCATGGCTCTCATCAGAACACACAACCTGCTTGCCAATAATCCTCAGATTGCCCCTAGATATATAAATGATAAGGCGCAAGCCATTGCACTTTGAGGATATGAAAAGGCTACTTGGGGATGACTGTGTGCATGCATGCATGAGGAGATGGAACACCTTACCACATAGTTTATAGATCAGGGAATATCATTCCACCATGAGGCTGAAAGAGGCATTAATAAGGGTGCCAATGTACAAGCACTCCATGCAGAGGCTGAAGGTCAATTGGATTGGCCTCAAACTAAGTCCCCCACTGTTGCTAGGCATGCTGGAAGGCAGAAGGGAAGAAGAAGAGGAGGAGCAATGGAAAGAGATAGACAGGAAGGCAGGATTCTATGACAAAGAAAAGCAGATCACATAAGAAGCCTAGGATGCTAGGGAGGCCACCAAGGCCATAAAAGATGAGGAGATGGACTAAGTTGCTTAGAGGATGAGAAACACCTTCAGTAGGGGGTGATGATGAGCCTCATAAATGGGTAATTATATTTCATTTCTATTCTTCAGAAGTGTCCTGATGATGGACCCCCGTTGGGGTTCGAAACGTCGACAGACTGAACTGGAAACTGTGGATAATCCGGAACATGAAGCTACAATGATGAGCCTCATAAATGGGTAATTATATGGGATCATTTTACCTCCTAACTTAGTCAAATTAACCATTCTCTTAGCTCATTGTATGATTTTCTGATTATATTTATGCTTATAGAGTGAGTTGAGTTAGTTATGATGCCATGTGGTCTAACACATGTTTAATGCAGATTATTAATGAATTTTGAGGTCAAAGTCAAGGATCCAGTGGACAAATGGTAGCAATAACTCAAAGTGGACAAAGGAGAGGACTTATAGGACGGAATCCCCCTCATTTATTACTCCTCACTTTGAATTTCCCTTCATTCAGCTCAGAGTACAAGTAGCCAAACTATGCACTAGAAGGCAACCGACCAAGTTCAGGATGACTAATGATTATCTCGAGTTTTGGGAGCCAAGCCTCCTTGATTTTAAGGAAGTTGTTGGTATATTCATTTGTATAAGTAGAGAGGCATAGGGCCTCACTAGGGTTGGATTTTTGTTGGATTTTTGCTTATGTAAACTCTGATCAACTTCAAGCTTATTATTTTGTGACAGTTTCATGTAATCTTGCTATTGTTCTGGAAATAAAGATGGAATCCTTTTTGAGTTAGAATTGAGCTACCTCATAGGGCTGAAGCTTTTGGGTTAGAGCCAAATCCAAGTATCCAACCTCCTCTTTACTTGTTTTTGTATGTTTTATTTCAGTTTGTAGATTAGGTTGCTGTTAGATGTATTTCTTTTATGGTTGAGAATAGGTTGCTTTTGATGATTCAATAGTTTTCTTCCATTTGTGCTCTCTATATCAGGTTAAGAAGTGATAAAAAAGAATATTCAAAAGGCTAGCAACAGTGCTTTGGCCTCTCTTCCTCCCTTTGAGACCATGATTTGAGGCAAAGACCCTCTTGCTGCCCCAAAAACATAAATTTTCCTCATTCATAGGACTTCTAGTGTTTGCAGCTTTTTAGTAGGTTAATAGTCTAGCCTTGCTTTGCTTTAGATATTCTTCATCATGCTCACTTATTTATTTGCAATAGTCTTCTTTCATGCTTTCCTTTCTTGCAACATTCCTCAACATTTCCTTTCATAGATCATAGTTTATACTAGTTTGATGCAAAACTCTGTTTTTCTAGATGCACTCATTTAATTGCTTGTTTGATCTTATTGGTTGACTGTCAGTTCCTTTGCATCAGATATCTTATAGTAGTAGGCTAGCCTATCAGCCATCCCATCCTCCATATGATCCATGCCCTACAGGTCACCCAAGTCTCACCTCAATTCTGCCTTAGTTTCCTGCATTTTCCATAGAACTTCTTCCTCTCTCCTTGAGCAAATCCAATCATCTTTCGCTATCCTGGTGGTTCATGGTAGACCATAGGCACCCTAACACCTCATTCCAACCTTCAGCCACCTCTTTCACCCACTCTCACACCCTAAAAATAGTGAAAACTACTCTCAGCCTCCTCTTGTAGACCTCCTGTAGAATGTTGTTTTTCCTCCTGTAGATTTCCTGTGTCCTCCTGTAGATTTTCTTGTAGGCTTTCTTTTGAAGGCCGAGTGTGGGAAAATCCTCCAGAAGGCCACCTGATACCTCCTAGGATCCATCCACACCATCCTACGTCCTCTCAAGTCCCAAAACCGCCCTGCAACACCACCTATTAGCTGCGACACACACACACAACGAATTACATGCATGTCAAATTCACATAAAAATACATAAAAATCCAAAAATGTGTCTTTTGCTTATTTACTTCCAGAAATGGCATAGTTGGATGATATTTACTTCCTTGAATAGGTAATGGAATTCCTTTCATGGTTTTCATAGCGCTTTCTACAAAAGTAGAATTAGTTGGTTAATTAGGGTTTAGTAGGTTTGCTTTACATTTTAGTCTTTCTCCTTTCTGCAATTAGAAAAACATCTATCTTTATTTCCTTTCATCACATATAGAGCTTCTTTTGGAATCCATAGAAGCTGATTCGAGCTGCTAGTGATCTTGCGCCGGCTGACCAAATGACAACCTGTAGTAAGAACTAGTACTTGTGCATACAACATTGATGCTCCCAAGTTTGTTACAAACTACCGGGTTGATAAGAGTAAAGTAGGCAGCCCAGGAGATGTAGCATTATTGCTTCAATACTCGTGCTCACCACTTTTATCACCTCAATGTTTCCATCAAAATTTTAATGGAGTGCCCTTGCTGGACGATGTGAACCAAGGATAACAAGTTTCTCCACAACTTTGGGAGGTAGAGAACACCAGGTAGAAGAAAGTTAGACCAGACAATTTGAGCTTGATGGTACCAAGTTTAGATGGCTTGAATTTTGATTTGTCTACAATGTAGACTACTCCATCTACATTGTCACTAGATTCTTCAAAGAAGCCCTTCTAAAAAGTCACGTGACAGGTTTCCCCTGAATCGAGCAACCATGCATATTTCCACGAAGCAAGTGAAGTATTAAAAAAGCTTCTTGTTACTCCAATATTACAATGTGCCACAATATAATGAGATGATTTGGGTGCTTTAACTTTTCATATATCTAGTGTTTTTCCTTTCTCTTCATTCCTTTCTTATATGATTCTGTCCCAAGAGAGCTTGCATGTGGAAGCATCATGTCTAATTCTGTTGCAACTTATACAATGAAGATCAAATCTTCCTCCTTAGTAATGTTCCCCCCTCTCTCTATTTTTCTTCTTTCCACATCCTCTTCTGCCACCTCTTCTTCTAGAAGAATCACGTGCCTATTCTTCTCTTTCTGCAAACTTCCCCACAAGAGAGTCAAAGGTAATCTCTTTAAGTTTATCGCTAGCTTGTAATGATTCTAGGTACTGAGAATATGTGGGCTATAGTTCCCTAACGAAAGCTGTGAGAGGAACATCCATTTTAACATAGGTGGTTTCTACATCATGCATAATAGCTTTGATTTTAGAGGCTAGGGAAAGGGTATCGCCATCTTTCAGTTCAAGATTGAAGAGTTTGATCATAAGTTGGACTAGTTCAAGCTCAGAGTGTGAGTCATATAATTCTTTCAACATCTTTAAAGCATTAAAAAAATTTGTAAATGGTGCAATGTGAAACTTACGTCTTCATTTACTGATGTAACAATCAAGGCATAGGCCTTGCTATTCTTGTTCTCCCATATGATGAGATCTTTGTATGTTGTGGGCTTTGAGGAGGATTTCCACCTTCTCCTTCATAGACACCTTAACAAAGTTCATTGAAAATGAGAGTATGCTTTATCTTTTTGGACCACTCATGGTAGTTCTCTTTGTTAGTAAGAACTACTCCAACTATAGAGATGAGTAAATGCGCCTCTATAAAACTTCTAAACTTGACCTTAAATAGTCAAAAAACTCGAATATATTCTATAATGAACAATTTAATATATATCTCTACAAACAATAGAGAGTCACCATACAATTTTATCTCCAAAAATCATTAAAAGTCACTCAAAATAACCTAATAAATTGATGTTGGAATTGGGCTTTAAGATCTTTATCTCATACAAAAACATTTATATAACATAAAACCAAATTCCATATCTATGATCCAACTCAAATATATGAATGGTTTAATGTGCATATAAATGGTTCAAAATAACAACCCTCAACAAAAAAAAATTGGCATTCAATACATACAACTCACATACACATTAATTCAACTCCAATGACCGCCATATAATAATGCATATACCAATGTCAGGACAACATATATACGAATGGTTCAATATATGATATTAATGGTTTAAACATATGACACACAATTCATAGCCAATTCAACATTATAATTAACATCAACGCATATAGCATGCACACAGAATACTTTAATCAACATAAAGAATTATGCTTCATTCATCGCACAAACCTTAAAACTACACAGAGATATGTTTGCATTCAATACAACTGCATACTAGAACTTCAGGACATCAATAAATGCACATGAGCTATGAGAGAGTTCTCCAACCAATGCTCACAACATTCAACTAGGTGACCAATTCATTCCAAGTCAGCTTTCACAGCAAGCGTGCACACTATTCAAACATAATGAATTGGGATATAATGAATTGGGATAAGGGGAGTCATAGCGAGTAATGATGGGACTTACATGAACCATGCTTCTTCCAGGGGTCGCCCCCTTTTTAAAGAATAAAGCAACATTCCCACGCAGAAATTTTAACCAACACACAAAGAATACACATGAGACGAAGCAGTATATGCTCCAGCGTTTATAAATAATGCATGAAGCCAATGAGCATAGCCATACCAGAAGTAACGTTGTGAATGACCACTCATGTATCCTGGGTTTATTTTCACAACTCTCTGCTCATTGTTTTGCGTTCCCTTCGATGCATGCTGTAATAAGAACCATACCATATCGCACGTGACATTCAACGCTGCCTTCCAACAAAGATAAACCGATATTTCTTCAAAACAACACTCCAAGTTTTGTAGAGAGACCCCAAGTTTCGTAGAGAGACAAACAAAGCAAGTAGAAAAATAGTAATAGTTACAAGGTTAAATACAAACTGTGGACCTGCCCTTTGATACTATGTTAGGCATTGGTAACTCCAAAAATTGATAACTCCAAGAATTGATATTTTTTATTAGGAAAATCATTAATATATATATATATTATATATATATATATATATATTATATTATATTATATATATATATATATATATATATATATTATATATATATATATATATAAAGAAGAGGGATACTTTTGAAATTCATATTTCAATGTCTCCTCATTTATTGATTTCAGTAGTTACAATATTTATAATATTTTTCCAATACTTAAAGATTAAGTGTCAATATTCATATACATTAATGATGATCTAGATTGGATTATTATATTATTTTTCATTTATTTCTATTACTTTGGAGTGGAAAAAAATGAAAGAATAAACTTGCAAGGTCATTTTATTAGTAGATCTCAATTTAGAAAATTGGGGTCAAAACTTTCCTAGCATTATCTTGGTCCTGTCAATGTTGATTAACACTTGAAGACATTTCCGATGGTGTAAAGACAAAGTCAAATAGAGTCTATATGAAAAAGCTATGACTCCCCTACCAGGTTGACTACCATGGTATGGGAGGATGTCACATCAACACACATTACTCATGCATATTGGGCTATACATGTGTGGACTTTCACTGATAGTGTAGAAGGTCCAAAACCATAACTCTAATTGAGGTCTAAGGAAGTAAAAAGCTACCCCTAGATGGATTTTAGGTTATGTTAAATATCATATTGCTAGAAGTAGCGAGGGTTCCATTTTATGCCATTATATTTGCTTCATAGATGAGAAAAACATCTAAAAGTGGGAAGTTAGAGAGGAGAACAAAGGAGGATAAGGTTCTATAGTAACCTAACGATGGGACCCAGTCCATGCTCCAATGTATAACTTAAAACTAAGTCTTTCCGGCGCTATTGATTAATCCGAATTTGGTTTTTGATTAGGATTTTAATCACAGTTATATTCAATGGATATTTTCTGTGGTGGTTGCAATCATTTATTGCGGAGTGTAAATATGACCCCTGATCTGTCCTGCCTCGATCCTCGTTTCCCGCTTGTTCATTATGCAAAACCCTTTGGCCTTTTGTCAGTTCGACATTTCTATTCCGTTGTGAGAGCTCCACGAGGGTTTCTATGGTGGTGGTCTGTTTTGGTTCTATCTGCAAATGAATGTTGAGCTACAGGCTTGCCTATGCTGTTGGCGGCTCTATTCTTTGTTCTATGGTCCTTTCATGCATTCTGGAGGTTGGTTTATTCGTTTTCCTTGGCACAATTAGTTATTTCATCTGCTCGAACATGGAATCGATCACTAGTTGGTTCTGTTTGGTTTCCAACAGTTACTGTCCTACTATTTGTTACTTTGCCATGGCTCTGCTGCTAATTTTTTTTTTACTCTCTTTGTATGCTCAGGTTACTGGAAATGATGGCTCGCTCTGCTATGACTTCTCAGGTAATTCATCTTTGCATGATTTACTTCTACCCTTTCCTGGTTCAAGTGCTAATAATGTCTGCTCCTTTTATCTCAGGTAATTTCCATTTTCTGTGGCTTTGTAGCATGCGGTTTCTTGTTGAAACACATGCCCAAGTAAGGTTTTGTTCTCCCCTTGCCTAAAATATATCTCTACTCGTTTTCTTTTGTACAAGGTTTGATTGACAGTGGCCTATTCTGGTTGTGCAGGTCAAGGTTTCAACCTCAGGCGTGGATGGATTCAACGCTTTGGGTCCCAAACCCTTTGGTGCTTTTCTGGTAGGCTCTGTCACCATAGACTTGTAGGGTTGTAGCTAGGGTTTATAGTTTATGGTGGCCACGTCTCAACGTTCGTTTGCTTGCCTCTTGTTTGAGTCGTTATACGACCTCGACACACCTCTTTTTATAGTGTTGGTTGGGTAATTCATGTTCTTGAAATTTTTAGTTGGACACGAGGGTTACACAATTACAAACCCTTGACTAGGGTCTGCTTTGTCTCTTGGTTGTTGTTTCCTCTATTTGTTACGACAATGTAATACTGGACTCTAAAGTAATAACAATTATTTTTTTTTTTTTTTTTGTTGGAAATAAAAACAAATGGTGTATAACAAATTGTAACGAATTACCTCTGTTTGGGGTTTGTTCAATCAATATTCGGGTTCTGATTTTCTCGTTCAATTGGTTTGCTGTGTTGATTTTCTTCTGGCCACAAACTTGTTCACTGTTTATCCATTTTGGTCTTGGAAACTTGTATGCATTTGAAAGTACTTTGTTCCTTAAGAGAGGAAAAACATAAAGCTGTATGCCTGCACTTTGTTTGTCATTTCTAAATCATTTAATAATTGAGAAATATAGTTACACAGTATGAAGACAATAGTACAGATGGATGGATGATAAATTCATTCTCTGTCTTTCTTTTATTACTTGTATGCCAAAAATGTTGAACCTTATCAATGATTTTCCTTGTTACATTTATGTTCTCTGTCTACAGTTAATTGAACTATGTAATTACTTTTTCAGTTGTAAGTCTTACAATTACATAACTATTCCAGTATTCAATTTTGCCTATATGGCAATATTTTACATTCGACACATTTGTCTTTCTCCTTTAAAATGAAAAGAAAATTATTAATCTAGTGTTGATTAAAGACAAACAAATAAATGACCCTAATCGACCAAAATGCCCTTGACTAATATTGAAATTAAAAATAAAACATAGTCCTAGATCCTACTTTGACAAACTGAACATAAAGAAAACCAATATGCTAATATAAGTCTCCACCCTGGCAGAGACCAACACCTGGTCATGGTGCCCTAGCTAGATGCTTCTGCATCAGGCTCCCGGGGTAAAAAGAAATCATGACTCCTGTCCATTAGCTTCTCGACTGAAAAACCTGCCTGCTCAATTTGCCTGGCATCAAGCCACGAACTATCCTCAATAGGATGATTCTTCCACTTGACCAGGTATTACAAGTATTCCTTCCGCCGAGTTCATTTGGCCACCTGAGTGTCGAGGATTCTCTCGATCTCGGGAGGCTGAACGTAAGGCATCTGTCTCATCCAAGTTCTCCTCCATCCTGGGTATTCTGTGTAGGCTGCGTGGTTTTGACTTCTTCTTCTGGGTCAGCAGTGTAAGGAAATAGGTCTGCTACATTAAAGATGGGTGAAATACCTATCCCTAGTGGTAGCTGTATCTCATAGGCATTCGCTGAAAATTTCTGGAGGACTTTGCAGGGACCTATCTTCTTATACTTCAGCTTATTGTATGCACCTCTAGGGAAGCGTTCTTTGTGCAAATGTGCGAGGACTTCATCTCCTACATTGAACTGTACTTCCCTTCTTTTCAAATCTGCTTGCTGTTTATACTTTTGGCTGTTGTCCTGTAATTTAATTTTCACCTTCTCATGTAAATCTCTCATTATGTTAGCAAAATCTTCTCCATCTACACTTCGCCTTTCTTGCTATCCGATATCTCGCAATTCATGGACTCCATGAGGATGCATGCCGTACAGGATCTAAAATGGATTGCAACATGTGCTGCGACTAGGCGAGTCATTATAAGCAAACTTTGCTTGGGCAAGCACTCGATCCCACATCCGCGAATTCTCACCAATCAAGCTTCGTAGCAGGTTTCCCAAACTCTTATTTACCACCTTTGTTTGTCCGTCGGTTTGCTGGTGATAAGTATAACTGTAACTCAGCTATGTATCCATCTTCTTCCATAGGGTGTGCCAAAAGTGCCCAATGAACTTCACATACCTATCCGAAAGAATAGACTTAGGCAAACCATGTAGCCTCACAATCTCCGTGAAGAACAAGTGGGCCACGTGAGTGGCATCACTAATTTTTATGCAAGGGATAAAGTGCGCCGTCTTCGAGAATCTTTCCACTACTACCATCACTGACTCATAACCCCGATGTGTCCTAGATAGACCCAAGATGAAGTCGAAGCTGAATGAGTCCAACGGTTTGCCTGGAACAGGTAATGGTGTATATAGTCCCATGTTCTCACTATGACCATTCGCTAACTGGCACACTTTACATCTGGTCACAAATCGTTGTACATCCCTTCACATCTTTGGCCAAAAGTAGAAATTACTGAGCTTCTCGAGTGTCTTGTCTATGCAGAAATGTCCAACTAGACCTCCAATGTGCTTCTCCTGAATAATGTTCTCTCTCATTGAGCAGCCAGGAATGCATAGTTGTCCTCCTCTAAATAGCAGTTTCTCTTGCAAGTTGTAGTGCAACCATGGACTGTTATCTCTCATCAAGGGATTTTGACATGCCTCATAGGCCTCTTTAAAATCTGTGTCAGTCTGGTATAAATCTTTTAAGTGCTCAAAACCCAGCACTTGTATAGTACTCTCTTGCAAAAGTAAAGCCCTCCTACTTAATGCATCCGCCACCTTGTTGGCCTACCCACTGATGTGTTTCAACACAAAGGTGAAACTCTGCAAATATTCCACCCACTTGGCATGTTTGTGATTCATCTTATGTTGTTGCATCACATACTGTAGTGCAGAATTATCTGAAAACAACACAAATTCATTTCCCAACAAATAGTGTCTCCAGTGCTTCAGTGCCTGGATGACAACATAAAACTCCTTGTCGTAGGAAGAATATTTTTGCCTGCTCTCATTTAGCTTCTCGTTGAAAAATGCAATAGGTTTATCCTCCTGGCCGAGTACAACTCCAATAGTCGTACCACTAACATCACAGTGAACCTGAAAGAGCTTTTTAAAATTTGGCAATCTCAGGATCGGTCTCTCTGTGATCTTCTTCTTTAGTAGCTGAAAACTCGTCTCCACTGCATCAGTCCATCAAAAAGGCTGACTGGCCTTTTTAATAGTGTTTAACATAGGTGCACAAATCTTGATAAAATTTCTTATGAATTTCCAGTAAAAACTCGCTATCCCATGAAAACTACGCACCTCAAACAAGCTTTTCGGGGATGGCCAATTGACTATCGCTACAATCTTTTCTAGATCCATCTTCAGCTCATTTTATGCTATTACAAAGCCCAAATAAATCAACTCTTTTTGCATAAAAGTACATTTTTTCAGATTTATCAGCAGCTTGTTTTGTTGCAATTTCTCCAGCACTTTCCGAACATGTCGAAGGTGCTCCTCCCTTGTCTGGATGAAAATTAGTATGTCGTACATATACCCTATCACAAATTTTCCGATGTATTCTTTCAGAATTTCATTCATTAACCGCATGAATGTACTGGATGCATTGCTCAGTTCGAAAGGCATAACCAACCATTCATGCAGTCCCTCATTCATCTTAAAGGATGTCTTCCATTCGTACCCCTCTCGAATTCGGATCTGATGATACCCACTCTTCAAATCTATCTTAGAAAAATATGCTGCCCCACTTAAGCAATCCATCATGTCGTCCATCCGTGGCAGTGGGAACCTATACCTGATGGTGATTTTGTTAATGGCCCTCGAGTTTGTGCACATCTGCCATTCTCCTCCTTTCTTGGGAGCAAGAACCGTTGGAACTGCACAAGGGCTCAAACTCTCCCTTATCAATCCTTTGTCTATCAGTTCCTGTACCTGCTTTCTAATCTCCTCATCATCCTTGGGGCTCATTTGATATGAAGCCTTATTCAGAAAACTTGCTCTGGGTATGAAGTCAATATGGTGGCTTATGCTTCTTTTGGGGGGAATTTTATCTGGCAAGTCATCCACCACTATATCTGTAAATTCCTGCAACATCTGCTGAATTTCTGTGGGTAAATCTGATACCTCTGTATGAAACAATACCGTTTTTGCTCTTATTACAACTGTATAACTCACCTTGCTATCCTCAACTTGTTTCATAAACTATTTTCCACTGACCAACAATGCTCTTGGCTCACTTGTCCCCATTGTTCCTTCCTCCTTGATGGGCACAAGTGTGTGCTTGATTCCATCCTTGACAAACTTATACTAGTTTGTTAGTCCATCATGTACCACCTTTCTGCCGTACTGCCATGGCCTGCCTAGCAGTATGTGACATACATCCATTAGCATGATGTCACAAATGACCTTGTCCTTATATCTACCTATTTGAAACTCCACCTTGCATTACTCATGTACCAGCAACTGGTGGCCTTTTTGCAGCCATGAAACTTTGTAAGGGGTGGGATGTTTCAATCACTTCAATTCCAACTTTTCCACCATCTCTGTGGCCACTAAGTCATCTGTACTACTACTATCAATAATTATCTTACAACACTTACCGTGTGACTTACAAATCGTTCGAAACAAAGCCTTCCGATGAGTTTGCTCGATGGTTTCTTTCGTTGGTTTCAACAACACCTTGTTCAAAACCAGGGATTCCCTTGTTTCTGGAGCATTTTATAGTTCTTGGGGAGGCACCTCTACTTCTTCTGGCTGTGCAACATACGCACCCCTCTGTCCAGCTTGGTCTGCCTCAGGACACTCAAATGATCTGTGTCCCCACTTATGACACCTGTAACATTGATAACCAGCTCCTCTACCTTGACCATTTCCCCTGCCTCACTGATATGGCCTACCACCTCTCGTATTATCACCTTTATCTGCTGATCCAGAAGCTTTAGAACTGTTGTCTTCCTCATTACTGCTAGCAACTCGCCCTCTGCCATAGGACTGGCCTCTTCCTCTGTTGGTTCCTCATCCTCTCCTGGCATTCTGCGTTCTAGTAATTTTCTCTTTAGCTTTCATAGCACTCTGATATGCTTCTTCAATGTTCTTTGGAGACAACATACTAATTTCATCTAAAATTTCTAGCCTTAAACCATTTACATACCTGGTTGTATTCTCTGGGGTATCCTCTGTATAACCAGCCCTTATGTTCACTCGATAAAACTATCCAGTGTACTCCCTTACTGTCATCCCTTTCTGTTTTAGATTTTGCACTTGCCTGTGTAGTGCAATCTCATAATCTTTCGGCAGAATTTTTCCCTTCAACTTGGCCACCATCCTTGACCAGTTTTTGATCGGCAACTTGTTCAATCTCCTTCTCTCGGTTTGGACACTGTCCCTGTTGGGTTGTGTTATATTCTTTCCACGACTAACCTACGTAGTGAACCGGGGGGTTAGAG
>APFE031382196.1:74195-107586 GCA_000404065.3 Pinus taeda | reverse complement strand
TGAAAGGAACATAATGAAAAATCAAGCTGGTAGTCTCGGTCTTGAGATCCAGTGGGAAATCTCTGTGTATATGTGTTTTATGTGCTATGCTCTCGCATTTTTTTTTTTCTTGTGATTTAGAATTCGTATGCAGGTAATTTCTGTACGGGGTTAAAACCTACAGTCCCACCACAGGGTTGCGTGTCCCTTCAACTTTATCGCAACGAACTTAACTCTGCGGTCTTCACTGACCTCCTCACACTTGAAAAACTTATCCAGCTCGTTGATCCAGTCCAACAGAACCTCTGTGGACAGGCTACCATCATAATTTGGGAGTTCTAGTTTGGGTTTACTACTTTCCATTAAGACCAATCTCAATAGTCTCATTTCTGGGCCCTCTCCATCCAATCCATCTATTGTTGCCTCAGCCTCCTCTTCGCTATCATCACCTACCTCTGGATCTCTTCTTCTCCCTACCTCAACTGCCTCCAAACGAGTAGTAAGAATCCTGATCTCCTCTCTCAGTCCTTCCTCTACTATCCTTCGAACACCTCTGCCATGACCTCGGCTTCCTACCTCCATTCCTCTAACTGACTTTAAAAAAAATAAATTATGCTCTGATACCATTATGATGGGACCTAGCCCACACTCTAATGGATAACTTAAAACTAAGTCTGTCCAACACTATTGATTAATCCGGATTTGGTTTTTCATTAGGCTTTTAATCACAGTTATATTAAATGGATATTTTCTGTGGTGGTTGCAATCATTTATTGTGGAGTGTAAATATGACAACTGACCTGTCCTACCTCAATCCTCATTTCCTACTTGTTCATTACGACAAAACCCTTTGGCCTTTTGTCAGTTTGACATTTATGTTCTGTTGTGAGAGCTCCGCGAGGGTTTCTATGGTGGTGGTCTGTTTTGGTTATGTCTGCGAATGAATGTTGAGCTACAGGCTTGCCCGTGCTGTTGGTGACTCTATTCTTTGCTGTATGGTCCTTTCACACATTCTGGAGGTTGGTTTATTCATTTTCCTTGGCACAATTAGTTATTTCATCTGCTCGAACATGGAATCGATGACTAGTTGGTTCTATTTGGTTTCCAACAGTTACTGTCCTACTGTTTGTTACTTTGCCATAGCTCTGCTGCTAATTTTTTTTTTTACTGTCTTCGTATGCTCAAGTTACCAGCATGATGGCTCTATGACTTCTCAGGTAATTCATCTTTGCATGATTTACTTATGCCCTTTCCTGGTTCAAGTGCTAATAATCTATGCTCCTTTTGTCTCAGGTAATTTCCATGTTCTGTGGCTTTGTGGCATGCGGTTTCTTGTTCAAACACACTCCAAGGTAAGGTTTTGTTCTCCCCTTGCCTAAACTATATCTCTTCTCATTTTCTTTTGTACAAGGTTTGATTGACAGTGGCCTGTTCTAGCTGTGCAGGTCAAGGTTTCGAGCTCGGGCATGGATGTATTCAACGCTCCGGTTCCGAAACCCTTTGGTGCTTTTTTGGTAGGCTCTCTCACCATAGACTTGTAGGGTTTTAGCTAGGGTTTATAGTTTCTGGTGGCCGCATCTCAGTGTTCATTTGCTTGCCTCTTGTTTGAGTCATGATACGACCTCGACACACCTCTTTTTATAGTGTTGGTTGGGTAATTCATGTTCTTGAAATATTTAGTTAGACACGAGGGTTACACGATTACAAACCCTTGACTAGGGTTTGCTCTCTCTCTTGGTTGTTGTTTCCTCTATTTGTTACGACAATGTAATATTGGACTCTAAAGTAATAACATTTTTTTTTTCTATTTTGTTGGAAATAAAAAAAATGGTGTATAAAAAATTGTAACGAATTACCTCTGTTTGGGGTTTGTTCAACCGATATTCGGGTTCTGATTTTCTCGTTCAATTAGTTTGCTGTGTTGATTTTCTTCCAGCCACGAACTTGTTCACTATTTGTCCATTCTGGTCTTGGAAACTTGTATGCATTTGATAGTACTATGTTCCTTAAGAGAGGAAAAACATAAAGCTATATGCCTGCACTTTGTTTGTCATTTCTGAATCATTTAATAATTGAGAAATATAGTTACACAGTATGAAGACAATAGTACAGATAGATGGATGATAAATTCGTTCTCTGTCTTTCTTTTACTTGTATGCCAAAAATGTTGTACCTTGTCAATGATTTTCCCTGTTACATTTATGTTTTCTATCTACAGTTAATTGAACCATGTAGTTACTTTTTCAGTTGTAAGTCTTACAGTTACATAGCTATTCCATTATTTGGTTCTGCCTATACAACGAGATTTTACATTGGACACAGTTGTCTTTTTCCTTTAAAATGACAGTACAATTATTAATCTACTGTTGATTAAAGACAAACAAATAAATGACCCTAACCGACCAAACTGCCCTTGACTAATACTGAAATTAAAAATAAAACAAAGTCCTACATCCTACTTTGACAAACTGAACATAAAGAAAACCAATATGCTAATATAACTCTCCACCCTGGCAGAGACCAACACCCGGTCATGGTACCCTATTTGTATGCTCTTGCATCACCTAACAAGCCATAAGTCCTAGGTAACTCCATAGATAGTACATCTTTGATTGTATTTGCATATGTCGATACTAGAGAATAGATAGCAAAGTGGCCTCATCTTCTAGCTAGGTTTTCTCTTGTACATGTTTCGTAAGGTAAATATTGTGTTTATTTATGGATGGTCTATGTGTATATTTTTATTCTCTCTCTCTCTCTCTCTCTCTCTCTCTCTCTCTCTCTCTCTCTCTCGCTTTGTATTTAAGATGATTCATACATTTATTAAAGAATACTCGATTTAAAGGAAATTAACCTTCATAGTAAAGAGTTCAATATTTTATCATATGTTTTGTGATGAACTGTTTTAGTAGAATATTCACAAATATTTACAAATCAAGTAATAAAACCATGGTCTAGAGTGAGTGTGACCCAAAAATGAACAATCATAACACCTAATAAGGTTGTCTGCTCCTCTAACTCTTTTACTCCTCGGTTCCAAAGGATCACAAGACCTCCTACTAGTCCTTCAACGCCTAGTGATATAATTTCACTATTTCTCTAGACCTTCTAAGTAACTTGAGACATTACTTCATTGTTTTTCTGTATGTGAGGAACTGAAGACATTGTGGTTGAGTGACATTTTTTCTCTTATAATGTGATAAGGCTTGGATTTTCCTATCGAATTTGCATCTTTAGAAGCATTTGTTTTTCTCAGGAGTTTAAGCCTTTCATGTTCCATGAGGTCATCTTCATTTTCAAACCTTAGCTTGCGCGGAGAAGTATTCCTATATAAGTACAATCAATGTACTCGAATCAATCAATAATATCTTAGCTTCTAATCATTTTTACTTTATTGTCTTCTCTTTTGCTCCGATTTTCATAGAATTTTTAGGGGCTCTATTTTCACTTGTAAATCCCCTAAGTTTGTTGCGAGGGTTTCACTCGATGAGTATCCCTTTCCTTTCTTTCTTTGTTGTTTGATGGTTTCCTTTTGTAATTTCCTTAACTTAATTTCTAATAGAGAATTAATGTGTTGCTCTCCATGAATGTTATGGATGTGTGAATTTCCATAATTTTATTCATCGAAGAAGGCCATTTCCTCCTTTGAATATCCTTGTGCCTCCACACCTATAGTAATATCATGCATTTCATTTTCTTTGCCATCAATCCTTGTTTGATTAATCTCTTGGAAATTTGCCTTTCTACATTTTGGAGAGATGTTTGAATCCCTCCCTTACTCGAAGGCTTTGAATAACCCTAAGGAATATCTTATTCTTTCAACTCCTTAAATAAGATCTAGAACTTGTTATCATATCTAATTGGTTCCTTCATCCCTACCCTTTAGATATTTTTTGCTAAATTTCTTCTTATTTAGGTTTTTAGTAAACACGTCCTTATCTTGGTGTCTTTTATTCTTCTCCTAATACATTATCCTTTAAATAGTCTCTAAAATTTTACCCATGTTTTCAACATTTTAGACACCAACAAAATTAATAAATAAATAGTTAATAGTTTGAACCCACTTGATATCAAACCCACTCGACATAATAATAAAACATGATAATCGACTTTAACAATGCTCCCCTAACATTCATGAAAAAACAAAAACAAATTCTCATGTACGATGTGTGCCTTATTATCTCCAAAATTTTCACAAATGCACCTCCCATATTCCCTAGTCCCTCCCACTTATGGTATTTTTGAGAGTTCACAGAGGCTTTTCTAGTGAAAATCTCTTTATCTAATAACAACAAAGATGCGATTTCGCTGAGTTAAAGAAATACAACCCTTGTTTGAAAACAATTTGGGGATGAAAAAAAACACACTTTTGAAATGGTGTGCTCATAAATTTCCCTATAATAACATCCTGTCCCATATATCTGGTTGCATGCTACCTCCTGCACTCAGCTTTCCCTGCGCCCCGCATTTCATTTTGTATTGTATTGGGTTGGATGTGACTTCCCTGTCAGTGTCGATTTAAATGATTTTGACGTATCGAAGAACTGAGACCCCATTTCCACCACTGTAACCTCCTCTGCGATTCTCGCCCATGTGGGATCCTGGAACTGCGACCTTGCCAATCTTCGCGAATCCTGCGATTCCCTGTGCGAACTGCGAACCTGAGACCTGACTGTCACGCGGCTGCAACCCTGCCAGCCTTCTCGAATCCTCTGATCCCCTGTGCGAACTGTGAACCCTGACTGTCACCCTACTGCATGCAGCGCCCTCCGCTTCTCCATAGCATTACCATTTACTTTTTCATAATCTGTTTTGCTATTTTGTTGAATGAATTGTATAATATTTTTATTTTTGGTGACTAGATTTGAGTTTAGGTCTAGGTCTGGTCTGGACTAGTCCATTTCTGTTTTTCTATTTTGTTGAGTGCATTTTATAATATTTAGTTGTAGTGTATTTGTTATATATTTTGGATGGTTTTTTTTTTTATAATTTATTTAGAATATGATAGGAGTTTGTTTGTATTATAAATTTTAATTGTGAAATATTATAATCTAAGTGTTTTAAAAGTTTTTTTAGGGCACTGAATCCATATATTATTAAAATAATTTTTTAAACAACAAAGATTAAGATTTAAAAGAGAAAAAAAAATATGTCAACATAATTTTAACTTTTTAAATTCAAATCAGTGCAGGGTGACAAAAACTAATATTTAGAATTAATTTTATGGATTTGAATAATTTGATCTTAGATTTAGCAAATATATAAAAAATGACAATAAATAATTAGCAATTTTATTTTTTTTATTTAAATATAATTATATATTAATATATTAATATTATTTTATTTTATTTTTATTTATATTAAAATTAAAAATAAAATAAAATAATTTTATTTAGATATTTGAAAAAATATAAATATTAAATTATAATTTTTATATTTAATGTAATTTAAATTTCAACCTTAATAATTTTAATTTCACCTTATTACGTTTGAATATAAATCAGGTTGAAATTAACTTCATCATCTTAACTTATAAGTTAATAGCATGGTGTAATTATCATCTCACTCATACATACAAATAGACATAGACATAAGATAGTCAAATGAATTTGATTCATATGGTTCAAATATATTGCTACGATCTATTTCTTGAGACATCAAAATTGCATACATTCAAAAAAGGCAAATTTACATATAAATATAAAGCTAATGCAGCTTTTGCATTTCTGAGTATTAGTCTATATTTTAAGTTATAATTTTCTTAGGATATTATTTGAATTGATAATAATAAATAGTGAATATGGGAATTTTTATGAGAATATTGAGATTAGTTCTAAACTTATTATTTTGTGATGATGTTTGGCATTTATTTGATAATTAATTATATTTTATTTAGATTTATAATGTTTAGATTTACAAAAATGAATTGTTATATAATTAATATTTTTTTATAAAATGTATTATGTATTTAATTTTTAGATATTTAAATGTAGATATGTTTATAATATAACTATGTCATTGTTTTATTTATTTATTATTAATATTGATATTTATTAATAAATATTAAGTTAATAAAATAAATAAATGATTTTTTGAGAATATAGTATATGATTTTTGATAAGTTTGAAATATAATTTTTTATAATATTGAGATTAAATAATATGTATGTTTTGTTAACTTTATATTTTAAAAATAATAAGAAATCAATAATTACATTTTAATTTGAGGGAAAATTTTTCTTTACAATGAATACAATGTACAAGACAAGATATGATGATCTTACAACTAGGTCTCCTTATTATATGTGTAGGAGACAAAGGGTACAATTATAATCAAAAGGTATAATGAAATGTTCTATCCAACACAACACTATAGCAACAAAAATGTAATAACTCAATATCTAATACTAAATAATGTGTTTTAAAGTTAACATGAAGCTTATATAGGGTTTAACATGCTTCTCACTTTCAAACAAGTGTTGTCCTCAACATTTAGCTAAATGTGGTATTTCTACATGAAAAACTCATCTTCCCATGTTGCCTCTTCCATTAGAAGGTTCTTGCATTTGACGAGGTACTCATTAATTGTTCGATTTCTCAAATACTTAATCTTTATTTGCAGGATTTTTTCTGCTTCTAGTATAGTTTCCTCTTTTTCATTAATATCTAGTAAAATATTTTGGACTAGAAATTTGTCACCAATTACCTTCTTTAAGCAAGAAACATGAAAGACTCAATGTACACATGAACATGTTGGAAACTCCAATTTATAAGCCATCTTTCTAATCCTTTGCAATAATTTATAAGGGTGATAATACCTTCGTGCTAATTTATTGTCCTTTCTATTGTTTGAGAGACATTTATTTATATGGTTGTAGTCTCACCAATACATAATCCTCTAATTCAAATTATTTTTCACTATGGTGTTAAGTTGCTTGTTATTTCATCATATTTTATTCTATATCCAAGTTTTCCTTCAATAGTTGAGAACCTCTTGTTGGTTTCCAATGTGGTCGTCCACTATTTCAACCTTTACAATCCCTTTCAAGGGTCTGATGGATAAAGGATGATATCCTTAAAGTGTCATAAATCGGGGATTTTTTTAAGAAGTGTGGAAGACTCTGTCACACCACCATTCTACCATGGGAAACCACTTGACACATTATGTCTATTTATCATAAGGGAAAATTTTAGGGAGAAACTTTTGTAGATAGGCTAATTTTCTATGTCAATTTTTTTTTTTGTTAATTTCTATATTTTCTAAAACTAATTTGCCCGAATTTTATAGGATACAATTATTTTACCTTACAAATTGGTAAAAATTTATAGATTTTACAAATTCATTAGAAATTTAAATATTTCTATAAAAATATCACTAAACCACTATTATAGATTTCATATTAGATAATAGTAAGGTTTGCTAAGGTTTCTACAATTTAACATAAAGTTCAGTCATTAAAGTTAGATGCAAAACAACATATATATTTATTATAAATATTTACTTACAATCTCATTTTTTTCCGTGGAATTGGTAAGATGATCCATGAGTGAATTGAGTACCCAAATAAGAAAATAATTAAGTCCAAAAATTTATAGTGAAAACTGAATCTTTGTCACTTATAATAATCTCTAGTATTCCATATATATTTTGGACTATGTCAAACCCCTTAGAATGTCTATTTTAAGTGACTAATATGTATTCATTATTAATATATTTGTTATATTAGACGGTCATTGAGAACCTTTCATTTTCCACTATAAATTTAATTGTACCCTTGGTATCTTATATAGATTCCAAAGAGAACTAGTCTTTGGATCATCAAATCGTGTCTTATACATTGCATTCATGATAAAATGAAGTTTTTCCCTCTAAATGGACTATAATTATTTGTTTCTGATCATTTTGAAGGTGCAAGGTTCATAAAATTTGGTTTTAGAGCATACAAACCTAGGGTTTTGATGCTTCAAATGAGCGATCTTAAATTTTTTGCTACGACTTTTGTTTTGGGAACTTTTAGATGTTGAGATTTTGTGCATTTAGATAACAGATCTCAAGGAATAATTGGTAAAAATTTCATATTCTAGTTCACTATAATTTTGGAGACATACTATGTGGAAGATATTATGTGGAAGATATTGTTTGTGAATAGTCCTAAAATTAATTTCAAATGAGTAATCTTGGAATTTTCACTATATTTTTTTGTGATGGTTCAAATTATGAAATTTTGAAATATTAAGAAAATATATAGAGGCACATTTGACACAAGTTTCACATTTTGGTTCGCTATAATTTCATAAATATACCATGTGGAAGTTATGGCTTTTGAATGGTGCTCATATTAATTTCAAATGAGTGAGATGGGAATTTCCACTATACTTTTTCTAGGACACTTTAGAATGCAATTTTTTTTAGTAGAATTATCGAAGTACCTTGACTAGAAATTTCATAATCTGATTTGATAAATTCAACATCTGGGAAAATTTACAAGTCCACTCTTGGGAAGAGGTAAAAAAATAGCAAGTTTTGGGAATGTTACTGTAACTTTCACTTGGCATACCAAATTTTTTGGTCAAACTTGTCGAACTATAGAGAAGACATATCGAAGTACTACATGAATAAACTTTTATATTTAAAAAGGCTCAAATCTCAGAGATATATCAAGGAAAAAGTGATATATCCAAATAGTCTCTAAATTAATGTCTTAAACATATGTAACTTACAAGTGACATAAACTTTGATTGGAATATTTATTCTTTTAGCAACCAAAAATTATGTTAGATGTGTATTATTATTATTTTCTCACATTCCTTCAAAGAAATATCCAGAAGCTATTAATCCCATTAAATCTCATGAAGGTTCATCCATGACTCATTAAGAAAGGGAAGATGTATTGTATCAGGTAACCAAGTTAGAACATCAATTGTTATAGATTCAAGAATCCACTAAAAGGGATATTGGACAAAAGAAAGATGAAAATGAGGGAGAAATAGAAAAAAATATGAAATAGTTTGAACATAAAATAGATGAAATTAAGGAAGAAATTTATAATAAAATGAAACAAGCGATTAAAAGATAGATGAAATAAGGATGAAATGGATAAGAATATGAAATAGATGGAACAAAAGATATATGGAATGGAATAAAAGATTATAGAATATATAAATGGGAGGCTCATTTAAATTGATAATGCATTTGAAGAAACTCATGAAAATAAAGGTAGTAGTAATGTTGGACAACTTTCTAATAATAAGAAATTTTCAAGTGGATTTAACTATAGTTGTGGAGCAACTCATGGATGCTTTCTAATGGAGTGAACCTTCCCAAGGTTGAATTAAATAATTTTGATGGAACAAAGGTCTTTACTTGGGCGTACCAAATATAGTAATATTTTGAATTGCATAATATGAAGGATGATAAGAAAAGGATTCACATAGCAACTTTAACCTTGAGAAGAAACCCTATAAATGATATTGATTGATATTTAAAAGGAAGTCCCATTCTTATCATTATGCTTGGGGTTTATTTATGAGAGTGTTAAAAGCTCAATATGGAAAATCTTGGAAATGGGACTACTTCAGTCAATTGCCAAGAATCAAGTAGTTAGGTGATATTAAAGATTATAATTAAGGGTTTTAAGTCTTGGCCACAAGGGAAGATAACATAAGTGATGGAAATTTGTTGGAATATTACATGGGTGGATTAAAAGAAGAATTTAAACATGATAATTTCCTAAAACATATGGAGAGCGTTATGGAATCTATGAAATTTTCTTTGCATATTCAAGCCAACAATAAGGCTACATAAAATCTACCATGGGAACGTACACAAGAAGAATAGATTGTTTTTGGGTTCATAAGACAACCCTACCTCAATATACCTAAATACAATAGAAGGAAATGGAGGAAAGAAGAGGAAAAGGACTCTGTTTTGGTTGTAACAAAAATGGTCGAAAGGGCATAAATGTCAAGATTTTTTTTTTTTTCTTTTTACCTTGGAAAATAATGATGAAGAGGAAATAGAGGAATATTTAGAAATGTGTGATGAAGAACTTGTCAAGTTAAAAGCATAGGAAATATAGATAGAAAGTATGCACAAAACTGATTCAAACATGGGTGAGATATTTGTTCATGCATTGGTGAGCTTATTAGCTCCTTAAACCCTCAATATTGTTGGTTATATTAATAAGAAAAGGGTCATAGTGCTTACTGACTTAGGTAGTACCCATGACTTCATCAATAAAAGATTGGCAGTATGCTCAATTGTTTTCTACATCTAGTGATTTTTTTTTTTATGTTTTAGCTTCCAATGGATGGAGTATTGATTATGTGGGAAAATTCCACAACATTAAACTGACCATGGGAGGATATAAATTAGAAAGTATAACGTATGCCATTCCAACTGGAGGTGTAGATGTTGTCCTATGGATTCAATAATTGAGAAAAATGGATATAATTTCCACAAATTTTAATGATTGTTCATGATATTTTAATAAGAAAGAATTTTATATGAGCTCAAAGGGTTAGAAGTTGGACCTTCTCAAAGAATCAACTCTCATAGAATGGAAAATTCTGCAAAAAATGCTAGTAATGGAGTTGTGGTTATACTATATTCAATGTAATTTATGTAAGAATATGAATATGTTCATAAGGAATTAAAATGCACCTTGGAAAGCACTATATTTTCTTCCAATAAATTATCAAAGTACACCCCCATCTAGAGATCATGAACATCAAATTGAATTAATACCTTGAATGTCTCCTCCTAATAAACCCCTTATATATATTCTCATCAACAAAAAGTGGAGACTAATAAAATGGTACAAGACCTACTAGATTTAGGTATTATTCAACATAGTAGAAGATCATTTTCAACTCTAATAATGATGGTGAGAAAAAATATATATAATTTTTGGAGAATGTGTCCTAATCATAGAGATCTAAACAAAATCACCATTAAGGATAAATTCCCTATCCCAAATCATGATGAGCTATTAGATTAGCTTCATGGAGTGAATTATTTTACGATGCTTGATTTTAAATTAGGATACCACCAAATCAAATTAAGGAAAGAAGACATTGCCAAATTAGCCTTTAGAACACATGAAGGGAATTATGAGTTCTTAGTTATGGAATTTGGGTTGATTAATGCTCCTATGTTTTAAAGCATTATGAACAAATTTTTTGACCACATCTTATAAAATTTAATTTTTGTTTTCTTTTATGGTATTCTTATATTTAGAAAATCATGGGAAAACAACATTAAACATGTGGATAAAGTTCTGTAAATTCTTGAGAACAATCAATTTTATGTAAAAGGATCCAAATGTTTTGTTTCGAAATAAGAAGTGGAGTATTTGGGTCATATTGGTGTTGAGTGTAATATTTGATAGACTGATGTATCAACACTTAATATTTCATTATGGGAATCATAAATTGGAGGCGCAACAAAATATATGCCAATAAAAAACCCACGGAGACCATTAGTTAGACTCTATCTATTTAAGGTAATTTCACACAATCAATGTCAAAGCATATCATCACTTTAAAATATCTATTAATGTCCAGTCTCCTAGTCTCACATCGCCAAAAAGCTCCTAGTGGAATTAGTATAACAAACACAAGAAACTCCTAACTAGAAGTATCACTGAGTTCTTTGATTCTGGCTCCTCTTGGGCTAAGAGACTCAAGGTCTAACTAGTTTTTCTACTGGGCAAGGGAAGTCAAGAACTCTCTATAGTTTGCACAAATATAATACTGGAATAAACAAAGTTCTTGGTTCTAACTTCTCCTAGGCTGGAAGACCTAATTCCTTACTCAGGTATCTAGTGAAGAAAATGGACTCAACATCTCTTATACAAGCATAAAAAGTAAATACTTAGGCTTCACCATATTCAAACACTAAGCATAAATGAATGTAGAAACTAAGCATTCAGAGACTAAGATCTGAAGCTTATTCTATTGCAAAATTTAATATGAATGTAGACCTTGTAACAAAAAAACCATAGCTATGGCTATGATAAATCATATGCAAGCTATAAATGAGATGGATGCAGATGTTTCAATACCATAAGCTCATACATCAATGAAAACAGAAATAATAAAGAGTCCCTTGTAAAACTAATAAGAAAAAATATCACAGTTTGGGTATTTTAGCTTGAAGTAAAAGAACGATTTCTTTTGTTATCATATTAGAGGTTTGCAAAACATATATCTTAGATCACAAACATCTAAATAAGCCTAGTAACTCTATAACATTAAAACCCCTCTTACTATATTAAAATAATAAGCACATAAGACATCCTCAAGATCATGTGCATAAGAAATAAAGTATTGATTGTATGAGAAGCAAACTTCAAGAAATAAACATTAGCACTCAACCCTCAGATTGAACTACAACTCCAAGTGTCATAAGCTAAATCAAATTGGAATCTTAAACATCATAAGCTTCCAGTCTCCATTCATTCATAGTTGCTCTAAGGGATCATTCTAAACAAGGTGAAATAACAAACCCATATACTATTATAATTTTCCAAACTTCGGATCTAATAAATAAGAAACAAGTTCACTCAATATATAAGCCACACCTTCAAATCTAAAATACTAATGCTCAAATATATCCATTTAAATAGTGGGTAATAAGAGAGAAATGAGATGGGTTGGTGGTACCAAGCCAATCAAATCATTTCCTCTAGAAGAATAAATTACATAGCAAATAAAATCACAAACAATAAGTAAAAGAACCTAGAATTAGCCTTGCATAAAGAATATATGGTATTTTTGCATGAATAAAAACAATAAAATATGACCCATAGGCCTTTAGAGGAGTTCATAGGCTTAAAATAATAGAATAACATTATACAAAGACCACTAGCTTGGCCTGAGGATATAGCTAGACTTATATAATGATCATGATATAGAAAGAAGCTAAAACAAGCCATAATAGTTACAAAACGTAAAATATGGAGATCAAAAGAGCCTTTTATTTGAGTCGATCATGTGACATTTAGTTGCCCAGAACTAGAATAAGATTGAAACAATCTAGAGAAAGAATCAAAGAATACATCCCCGAATCTCAGTCTCAGTCATTGAAAAATCAAATTGAAGACTCCATTCAATACACCAATCCTTTTACCTTGAGTACAATCACAAACTTCCATAGTGTCCAAATGCACTCTAAGGTCCCATTTGCTACATGTCTATGAGAAAAATCCATACAATTCACTAGCACTAGTTGCAATACTTAAACTTTCAATAGTAACTTCATCACTGAGTGATGGCCAAAAATATCACCATGCTGCTTTTATAAATGATGGAAAACACTTCATCACTTTTACATTCATTTCACAGCATGTGATTTATAAAACTGTGGCCATATTCAACTACTTAAAAATGATACCCATTTCTTACTTAACAAAGTGAATGGTTGATATTTATGTAGTCAGTTCTCTTGATTTTCTTCACTGATAGGTTCATCTTTTAAGTTATTTCAGGTCCTTTAGTTGCTTCTCTCGATGAAGCTCCCAACATGTGGCTCTCTGATGCCCACGCTTTTTGCAATGATTCCAAAAATTCTGTTTCCTCCAGACTTGCCTAACCTTTTTCCTTCCCTGATGTCAAGAAGGGTTTACATGTCTTGCTCTCTTCCTTGCTGCCATTCTCTTCCAGCACTCGACAATCACATGGTATTGCAAGCCACAAAAACTACATGGTTTTCTATGCTATGTTTTTTGCTCATCATTAACAATCTTCTTGTAATCAAAATGAACTTTAGAACACTGAGAATTTTTGTACCTTTCTCTAGCTCTCTCTTTGGAATGATCACTTCCATTCAAAAATGACCTATAATCATGATCATTGGAGGCTTGTGAGGTACTCTCAACATCCTTCATTGTCTCTGACTTGTCGCATGAAGATTCTCTTATTTCTTCCTTTTTAACATAGCCTAACCCTACATGTCATAGTAATTCTACCACTTGAATGGGATTCAAAATGCCTAACCAATTAACTCCTAGGCCCTTTCCTTCACAACTCATCTTCTTCATTAATCTTGAACCAACACTTATAGTGTACTTTTAAAAAGCACCCAAATCATCATCATCGTCATGTGAAAATGAAACTGAAGAATTACCAAAATTGTTTACCTCTGAAGAAGATGATGATGTCTTCCTAAAGCCCTCATTGCACTTCAACTTTTCCAATGCCTCTTCTGTGGCTAGTAATTCAAGCTGCAATCTTTTCTTCTCCTCTTATTCGTCTTGTAGAAGTCTCCTCAATTCAACCTTCTCCACTTGAAGGCTTCGGTTAATTTCTTCATGTGAATGATGAAAAGAAGAAGAAGAAGAATATTCTTTTGAAGATGGAGATGGAGCATCATTCTCTACTCTCTCTTTATCCCGTTCCTTCTTTTTCATTTTCTCCCCATAATCTTCATATATTATATCTACCATACTTTCCATCCTGTACAAGGCCCCGTAGAGATCTTTGTGATCATCCATTTCCCTTCTTGTTGTTGGTTGTCATTCACACTCGTAATTTTCATTAGCAAGAAGAACGCTCTAATACAAAAATTAATCTGGATTCTCTCAGCTACCAGAATTAACCAAAATATTTTACTTCTATGATATTAGCATAATTTCATGTGCAAGAGTATGAAAAACTACATGTGCATATTCTAAATAAGAGGAAACAATTCAATCGTCAAATCAAAGAACACACACAACTTGATAACGGATTTCACCTAATGTGGGTTACGTCTTTGATGAGCCTCATAATTGGGTAGTTATATGGGCCTTAATTCAACTCCTAGCCTGGTCAAACCAACTATTCTCACAACTTATTGCATACTTTTGATTATATTTTGCTTATGAGATGAGTTAGAGTTGGATATTTTTCTTTGTGGTCTAATGTGCATTTAATGTAGGATTAAAGGATAGAAGCAAGGAATTTTGGCAAAGACCTTGGTCAAAAATCAAATGGGACAAGGGAGAGGAATTATAGGAGGTAAATCCTCCTCATTTACTACCCCTCCATTCAAATATTCCTCCATCAGCTTGGAGTGCAAACAACCAAATCATTAGGACTAGAAGGCAGCTGAGCAAGTGAAAGACAAAGCAACAACTCATCTCGAAGTTTGGGAGCCGAGCCTCCCTAATTTTAAGGAATTCATTGGAGACTTTAGATGTATAAGCAGAGAGGCCCAGGACCTCAGTAGGATTTGGATTTTTGGATTGTAAAACTCTACTCTATTTTCGAGCTACATGACATGTGACAGTTTTTGATGTAATCCATTGTTTTGATAATAAGAATGAGTTTTGTTTTGAGCCAGCACTGAGTTAGCTCAGAGGGTTGAAGCTCTTGGGTTAGGGCTCAACCCTAGCAGCCAAGGAACCTCTTTATTGTACATGTATGTTATCATAGATTCATAGTTTGATTGTTCATTTGTTTAAGTAGTTGCATTTCCATCACAACAATGTAGACTAGATTGGTTGTATGTTAGTTTGCTTCCATTTGTTCCTTCTTTCAGTTAGTAGGTTAGAAAGGAGAAAAAGGATCACCACAAGGTTTTTAGTAGGTTCCTCGGCCTGACTTCCTCCCTTTGGGACCATGACTTGAGGAAGAGACCCTTCAGTAGCCCCAAAAACATAGATTTTTAGTTCTTGCATGAGCTTTGGAGTTTCTTGTCTTGATTCAACATTTGGTTCATTTCATTGTCATATTTTTCCATTACTCTATTTTTGCAATAAGATCTCACTCATGTTCTCATTTCCTTCAACACTTTCTTCATGCATAATATGGGAAATCGATTCATGCTTTTCTAGTTTATGAAGATGTATCTTGTTGCATAGTTCTTGAAAGACACACAGGTTTTAACCATTGCAGGTACTTCAGGAGGAGGTCTAGACTTCATCACCAGCATCCATCTTCCACCTCATCAACCTTAACCATCTCTTGTTCCTCCATCACCCTCACTAGTTTTTTTTGTCCTTTTTCACTGAAATTCCCCTAGACACATTGAGTGAATATAGCCATCTCTTCACTTGGATATTGACTCTTGAGTGTTCCTAGACCTTCTAACACCCTCTCCCACTCATCACACTCCTTTTTATAGCTTCCCAACACCTCGAAAACCTCACAATTAGCTCTCATCTGTATCTTGTAGGTTTCCTGTAATTCCTACAAGAGCATCCTGTAGGTTTCTAGTACACCTGTAGGTTTTCCTAAAATGGCCTGTTTTGAGGCTGAAATGATGGCCAACCTTTAGGAAATCACAAAAATCCTCCTAGGACCCTTCCACACCATCCAATCACTCCATAAACCTTCTAGCCATCCTCAACAACCTTCCATCCGCCTGTCACATCCACAAGAACAATTAAATTGCATGCTTGATTTTACCAAAAAAACCAAAAAAAGTGAAAACAGATTTAGTTTAGTTTTCTTGCTCACACATTAGTATGGTTTGATTCTCTTTACTTCTGCAACTTAGATAGCAGCATTAGGTTAGTGTCGATTTAGCAATTCTACTTAGCATAACTGTTTAAATGGTTAATTAGGATATGGTGTGATTTAGCATTACATGTTGATTTCCTCATTACTACAGTAGAGTAGCTCTCTTAGAATATATTTTATCTTCTTCCATCAAAGAATCAAGCTTCTTCTTAATCTATAGAAGTCTAGCTTGGAACCCCTAGGGTCTCTCGCCGGATGAACAGTGACAACAGGCAGGACCTTCACTTTTATTTGTGCATATAGCACTATCACCTCCAAGTTTGTATGAACCCTGGGTTGATATGTAAAGCTGGTAGCCTAGGAGTTGCATCATCCTTGCTGCAATACTAGCGCTCATCGCTTTTTGGCGCCATTGCTGGGGAGTTGTCTGAGTAGAATGTGATTACTGCTTTCTTTTCTTCAACTTGTCTTCAATTTTTTGCCATTAGTTTATTTCTGAAAAAGTAATCTAGTAGCTTCCTTTCTTTCATCTTTCATTATCTACTTTCCTTTCCATTCTACAAGTAGAATTTCAATTTAGCAAGTAGCTTCTTCATTATGTCAATGGTTTTTCATTCAACCAACAATTTCATTTCTGCAAAGTACTTTCCAGCTTAAAAAAAATCTTACAAAAGCCAACCCAAAAACGTTTCCTTTCATGCCTCGTAGGAATAAGGACAATTTAGGGAAATTCTTTCCAAATACCCACACTGCATCCAACAACCAACCTTCTCTCTTCTTCGATCATTGTGAATTGTAGGAACCTTTAGGTGAGCAACCTGATATATTTGAAGAACCTACAAGGGAAGAAGAAGAAGAAGAACCCATTCCTATTGAACCAATGGCTGAAAACCAAAATGACAGAGGGAATAGAGAGAGAGTTGAGGGTGCCTTTCCCATCAAGGAAACCAACAGGGACACTAAGATGAAGAATATAAGCCCCTCTGCCCTACCTCATTTCCATGGCCTAAACAGAGAGGACCCTGACACTTTCCCATTTGAGTTTTTTGTTATATGCCGAACCTATGACTATACAGATGATGAGAAAAAATTAAAATTGTTTCCATATAGCCTCCAGGATGCAACATTGCTCTGGTTCATGGGTTTACCTGGAGATAGCATCATAACTTGGGCTCAGATGCAACAAGCTTTTAATAACAAATATCGAGACTAATGTAGGTCAAAGGATACTAAAGAAGAAATTTTCAGGATGACCATGGGCCAGGATGAATCCTTAGAAGACTACGAAGAAAGATTCCAACTCAGTTACGAAAAGGCCAGGTGCACACTTGACCCCGAGTCACTAAAGTTGGTCCTACTGAGAGGAGTAAGCGAAGATCTTTTGGATACCTTACATTTGTTAGCAGGAGGAGATATCTACCAATTACCCTATTAGGATATCAAGACTGTCTTTAGAAACCATTCTAGGGCAGCCAGGAAAAAGGCAAGGGGTAATCAACCTATGGTGAGTACATCATCTTCCAACTCATCCATCAAGGTTGAAATTGGAAATATGCTGGAAGATTTCAAAAGTGAGATGTTGCAAACCCTTGCCTTGCAATTAGACACCATGAACACCAAAAGGAAGCAAGAGGAATCAGAGAGAGCCTTGGCCATCTTTTGCCTTAGATGCACCAAGAGGCATTCTAGGAACAAATTTCTATTGAACTGTATTGAGATTTGCTCGGTCTGTGAAGAAAAGCACTCCACAAATAAGTGCCCTTCTTTAGGAGGACTCAAAGCAGTATATCAAGGAGCTGAAGGGGTCACTGAGCAACTTTGCTACATCAACCAAAGGAGACCTCATGGGCCTAAACCATACTAGCAAGGCATGCAATGGTCATCCCATGCATATTACAACCCCAACCAAACCACAACTATACCTTCATGGGGACTCCCTGCTCATCCTTCCTAGTACGCCCCCTCCTTGGTCCTATGCATCTTCGTATCATTCCCAGCCAACTAGCAAGTCATTTCAACCTTAATCTCTCCCACAACCTAAGTGGAATACACCACTCCAGGGGTGGAGGCCCCAATACAACAATGCTCCAGCCCTATTACCTCTACCACCTACCCAACCAAAACTCCTCCACTTTGATCCACCCAAGAAACCCCAGATGACTACCTAGCCAAATCCGAACCCGAACAATAGGCAAGCTCAACAAGTATACAGTGGAGAAACATCATATCTAGCTTATGTTGTAAAAATCCAGGAGATCAACCTAAGATTTGGGAGAATTCTCCCAGATAACCAATATCCACCTCCACATAGGGAGGTTGAGGAAGAAAGAGAGGAAAGAAGCCTTAAAGTAAATCCACCCTTTCCTGAGAGAATAGCCCAACCACTCCAGCAAGATAAGGATGACTTAATTGAACACCTACTCTAAAGTCCAACTCCTGGTTCGTTACCATTAGAAGAAGAAGTAAGGGAAACCCAGAAAAATCATCCAATTGACTTATGCTTGGCCAATTCCAATCCACTCCATGTCAAAGCCATAGAATTCAGCCTAGAGAATACCTTGAAAATTAATCCATCTCTTTCTGCTCTTGAAGAAGAAAAGCTATGCAACATGGTGAGAGAAAACCTAGAAACCTTCACTTGGAGTTTCAAGGAAATGAAGGGAGTAAACCCCTCAATGTATACTCACCACATATACATCAAACAAGGTTGCAAGCTGGTTTGGCAGTCATAAAGGAGGATGAATCCAGCTCTTAAAGATATAGTCAAAGAAGAACTACAAAAACTGCTAGATGCAGGATTCATTTACCCTATCTCCAATAGTGAGTGGGTCTCTCCTTTAGTGTTAGTTCCCAAGAAAGATGGTAAGTGGAGGATTTGTGTCAATTATAGAGAGTTGAATGAAGCCACAGAGAAGGATCATTTTCCACTACCCTTTATTGACAAAGTGCTAGATAGCCTGGCTGGGAAAAAGTTTTTTTTCTTTCCTAGATGGATTCATTGCTTACAACCAAATCCAAATTTGCCCAAAAGACCAGGATAAGACTACATTCACCTATCCTTGGGGTACTTTTTCCTACAGGGTCCTTCCTTTTCGCCTATGCAATGCTCCTGCCACTTTCCAGAGAGTAGTCTTGAGTATTTTTTCCGAATTAGTACATGATGTGGTGGGAATTTACATGGATCATTTTACACCTTATGGCTGTGATTTTCAAGAAGCCCTGACTAACCTAGGAAAAGTATTGCACAAATCCATTGAAATGAACTTGTCTCTCAGTACGGAAAAATTCTAATTCTTAATGACTGAAGGGACTGTTCTAGGTCATTCAATATCTCAGCAAGGACTGCAGGTGGACCCGAACAAAATAGAAATCATCTAAAGGGTCCCACCTCCACAAAAGTAGAGAGATTTCAGGAGTTTCTTGGGATTAGCTGGACACTATCGAAGGTTCATAGAGGACTTCAGCAAGTTGGCCTCTCCTTTATTTAGATTGTTGGCTAAAGATTCTGAGTTTATATGGTCAAAAGGCTTTCAAGAGGCCTTAGAAATTCTAAACAGTAAGTTAACCACCACACCAATTCTTCAAGGCCCAAACTGGGCCCTCCCTTTTCATATTTATGCTGATGCCTCACACAAATCCATAGGAGCAACCTTAGGTCAGGTAGAGGAGAAACTGCCCTATGACACCTATTTTATCAGTAAGAACTTGTCAAAGGCTGAGCTAAATTATACAATGACCGAAAAGGAACTCCTCGCTGTTGTGCATTCATTAAACAAATTTAGGCATTACATTACAGTATATCAAACATTTGTGCATACTAACCATGATGTAATCAAATATTTAATGAACAAACTAGATGTGAATGCCCAAATTATAAGGTGGTTGCTTTTATTACATCAGTTTGATCTAACCATTATTGACAAGTGTGGTAAAGAAAATGTTGCTGCAAACTTTTTATCTAGGGTGAATCTACTTGTAGGTGAAGAAGGAATGGTGGATGACCACTTTCCAGATGAGCACTTGTTTGCTATTTTAGTTCTCTCACCATGGTTTTTTGATATAGTAAACTATTTGGTATCAGCAGAGTTCCCACCGAACTTGCCCTCCAAAGAAAAGAGCAAGATAGCTAGGAAAAGTGCCCCCTTCACCTGGATTGGGGTCAATCTTTTCAAACTTGGGCTAGATCAAATCTTAAGAAGGTGTGTAAGGGAAGAGGAAGCTTTTGAAATCCTCTTGACCTGTCATGATGGGCCTTGTGGAGGGCGCTTCACAGCAAAGAGAACAACATTCAAATTGCTACAAGTAGGTTATTATTGGCCCACTCTTCATTAGAATGTGAAAACGTACAGTAGTCAGTGTGATCAGTGCTAGAGGATGGGAAAGCCTACTCCAAGAGATGAAATGCCCCTACAGCCTCAAGTGACTTTCAAGCCATTTAACAAGTGGGGCATGGAATTCATTTGGCCTATAAACCCTCCTTCAAAGCAAAAACAATACATTATTGTGTGCACTGATTATTTGACTAAGTGGACTAAAACCAAGGCAATTAAGGCAACAACAGAAGAGAAGGTGGCTGAGTTCCTAAGGGAGAACTACAAATTTTGGTATCCTAGAGAGCTGGTCACAGACCAAGGCAACCAATTTACCTCCAACATGATTGAAGAACTACTCAGCCATCACAATATCAAGCATGGGACATCCACTCCCTATCATCCACAAGCTAATGGGCAAGTAGAGGTGACCAACATGGCATTGGAGGGCACCTTAACCAAGGTAGTGAGCAACAAAAGGAAGGATTGGGCAGAGAGACTAGTTAAGGCCACCTGGGCCTACAATACCACATGGAAGACCACCACTGGATTTATACCATATGAGCTGGTCTATGGGAAAAAGGCTTTGTTGTCCATTGAGTTTGAATATAGCACATTGAGGATGGTAGCCCAACTAGATTTGGATCTCAGTAATGCACAGAAAGAAATATTGTTCCAATTGAATGGCTTGGATGAATTCAGAATCCAGACCCTCCTACATACAAAGATAGTTCAGCTTCAGAGGAAGATCTGGCATGATAAACATATTAAGGAGAAGCAATTTCATGAGGGTGATTAGGCATTGTTATATGATTCTAGGTATAAAGACTTCAAGGGCAAGCTAAGGACAAGATGGCTCAAACCTTATGTGGTGGAGAGATGCCATGATAATGGTTCAGTGCAAATCAAAATTATATACGAAGAAGCCATTCCATTGCATGTCAATGGACACTGATTGAAAATGTATAAGAGGCCATTATCAAATCAAGAGTTCATTGGCAATATCAATAAAACAATGATGATGGTAAAGCAAGCTCCAACTCCTCCCTCATCACATCACTGAAAAAGAAAAAAGAATATGGACTCAATTGAAAACCTCCATGAGGCACCTGAGTCCCATCCTTGGGTTGAAAACCTCGTGAGGCGGCCCAATGATGAAAAAAAGAAAAGAAGAAAAAAGAAGAATAAGAAGATCCCTACGTGAAAAAATTCCTTGCAGAGGCCAGGGAAAACATCTAGGGTGAAAACCTCTTTGAGGCAGCCTAGGTGTTTTCAAAAAAAAAAAAAGAGAGAGAGAGAAAGATATAATTGTTATTTGCAAGTGGGCAAGAAAGACAGTAAAGCAGAAAAAAGGAGGATCCAAAGGGAACCCTGCCTCACACATATACATCTCCTCCATTCCTTACCATGCATCCCTCCATCATTTCTATCACTTTTCCACTCCATTGCTTCAATTTATGCGAAGACTGTGTTTTCTATAGGATCCCCTATATTCCTACAGGATCTTCTGAAAACCTACAGGATGATCCTGTAGGAATTGTAGTGGCCTGGAAAACCTACAAGAAGCAATCCAAGGGAACATGGTAGGTTTATTAGGTTCCTAAAATTCATCCTAGACATGATATAACACCTCAACTCATCCATTATCATCATCTCTGCACTCACCATTCAAAACAAAAAGAGATCAATTTCTTCCAATTATGAAAAAAAAGAAAAACAAAGGAAAGTGAGAGCATTACCTGAATGTCCCTTGCTCCACACACACTCCTACTCCCTCTATCCATTCATTTCACCATCCTCACAGCCATAGCTAGTGACATGATTAAGGAATTCTGAGGGAGAAGCAGCTACAGGACATCCTGTAGGAAATCCTATATCAGCCTATCCTACATAATGTCAATCATTATCTATAGGTCTTCACTAGGGTGATATAGGAGCTCCATAATAGTAGCTACATCAGATATTTAGTCACAGATACCTGCAAAAGCCAAGAAACCATTAGCAAACAACAAGAGGAGGAAGCAGAATAACAATGCAGCAAATAAACAACGCAACACCTATGATCTTCGACAACTGCAGCATGGCATCAAAACCACAGGTAAGTATCCCGCTCACTCACTCATATGCATCATTTAATCAAAAGTTGTGAAGGTTACAAGATAGTTGGTTTATAAGTGAAAAGGTGGCTAGTTAAGTTGGCCACCTTCGTTCAGTCATCACATGAAAAACTAGGTGTCCTCTCACATGTGGCGACAGTCAATTCAAAGACAAAGGAGGAGTAGGACAACAAGTGGTTACCTACGTATCTACGAGGTGGGAGCTAATTACGAGGAGTGGGAAATGGTGAGGTGGTAGTGGGGACCAATGGTCCAAAAATGGCAACATACCTCTACTTCTAGCACACCACCTCAACCCTAAACACCATAAAGGAAAATAAAACATCGTTTGCATGCATTCATGCATTACACCTCCTTGAAACTCCCTCACTCAAGTCACTCTCATGACTCTGGCCACCCACCGGAAGTAAGGATCCATCATTCTGCAAGAGAATTTCTATAGGAGCATGCACAGGAAAACCTACAAGAAGAGTACAAGATACAGTCTGCAGGATCATTCTACAGGATACACAGAGGCAATCTACAGGATAGGCAGAGAAGAGTTCAAGAAGGAATGTCACAAGAATTGTCCATTGCCACCATTCTAAAGAGGCAGGTTATAAAAATCCACCCCCATTCACAAGAAAGTGAACTAGAAATGATCTAAAATCTAGTGAATGTAGCAACTGTGGGTGATAAATTACATACACAGTAAACTCTATTTTCCTCTTGAATTTAAAATTTTTGTGTCAACCCTCTCATTTTCTCCTTAAGCCTCACAAGCAAGATGACAGGAGGGTTTAATAGGAGAGAACCCACAAACATTGTGAGGATACAACAACACCCCCAAGTGCTTGAAATCTTTACAAGACACAACTGGATGGGTTTTTTCAAAACATTCATAGGGTATGATGATGAGGTGGCTCAAGAATTTTCTCATTCCCTCTCTCCACACAACAGAATCCATGCCACTATTTTAGTTAGAGGCCTCACTATATATCTCACCCCAGAGCTCATCATTAGGGTCACCACACTTCCCCTAGGAATTCCATGGAGAAAAGAAGACAAAGGAGACAATCACGGGGCAAAAAGGAAATTCTTTTTAGAAGGTGAAGAACCTGCAAAGGACAAAAATGGGGTAAGGAGGGACAATCTTCCATACCCATGGAGTGAGGTAGGCCAACAACTCATCAAATATATCTCATGTGAGGGTAGATATAGTCTTGCTTATGGCTACCATTTTAGGATCCTTGAAGAATAAATATTTGGGGTGGAAACACCAGTTCACCAAAGACTCAGCATACCCTATTTCTTGTTGCAGTCACTCATAGACTCCAGCGACGAAGTAAAGGAAGGGAATTCCCAACAATTGGCTCACCATGGGTTGATCAGGATCCTCATTGAGAATTCCCTCCAAAACCTCAGAATCCCTATAACATGGTGAGTCTTTAGAGACTTGCCAGCAAAGGATGACATCAAAACCCTCAGTTATGATGTTAGTCCGTCTGTCAGTGAAGAGGAGGAAGAAAAGGAAGAAGAAGATACAGAGCTAGATATGGATGAGATGGATGAAGAAGAAATTGATACAGAGGAACATGATGAAGCAAAAGAAGAAGAGGGAGAAGAGAAGGAGGATGATAATGGAACAGAGGAGGAAACTAAGGAAGAAACTAATGGAGATGAGGAAGAACAACAAGAGGAAGGAGATAAGAAAAACAGAGGAAGAAGGCATTGGAACAGAAAGGAAATAACACAAAGAGGAGTCACCTAAGGTGTCCCCAGAGGCTAATAAGAGGGAGGCAGGCGCTGCCCTCACTACTCTCAACACCCTAGTCAAGCAAAGAGGGAAAAGAAGGAGGAAAGCCCCACTATATTTCAGAACAAGAAAGAGCACAAGAATCAAACAAGGGAAGCCACAAATATCAACAAAAATTGCAATTGAGATTGAAGATTCCCCTACACCAAGAGACAAAATGCCTTCCCCTAAGTCACCAATCACCTATGTAAGGAGGCCTAGCACTAGCTCAAATTCCTTAAATGGTAAGGCCATCCTACATGATCCACAACAAAACCTACAGGAAGAAAAAAAAGTCCTACAGGATACACTGTAAAAACTACAGGAAGCACAGAAATTGGAAGGCAAGGTAGGGGAGTAGCAAGAAACAAAAGAAGAAGTCCTTGAAACAAAGGAACCAAGCCCCCAACCTAACCTAGACTCCTACTACCAGTTTATTGAAGGAGGAAGGGTGATACCTCAAAAATTTTCCATCCCATTGTTTTTCGAACTTGAGAAGGAGAGGGCCAGAACCCACTGATGGATGAAAATCGCCAAGTAAAAAGGGGTGGAAGACATTGGGCACATGGAAGAGAAGCTCAAATAAATGGAAAAGAGCTAAGTGGCTTAAGGGGCAGAGAAGCAATAATGAGAGATCAACTTGAGAGGGAAAATGCATTGCTGAGGGGAAAACTGTAGGAAAGGGAGAACCAACTAGCATGTATGGCCAACCTCCCCTTGGAGGCCATTCAGTGTAGAATACTAGCTAAATCCTATGCTCTTTACCTCAAAGAATAATGGTTGCAATTTCAAATTAAAGCACTAGCACAAAGGGGCACCATGCCATTTTAGGACTACAGGCAGTTTATTGATCTTTGTGATCGAAGTACACTAGAGGATATGGCCAACATGCTTGAGTTTTATTTGCACAATATGGCACTCATAGACATGCATGTTTGGGATCCTAATGCCAAGCTAGGAGATCTACAATTAATGGCTTTGGCATCATGGATGAGCCATGAGGAGCTAAGGGTTGCAGAGATGAAAATAGTATTGGCCAGAGAGAAAAATGAACCTCTTTTCATCAAACCTGAACAACCAAATCCCATGGCCATAATCAAAACACATAATTTTATTGCAAATGATCCTCAGCTGGCACCTAGATATCTTGCTGCCCAAGAGCAAGCAATTTCACATTTTGAGGATATGTTTAGGCTGCTAGGAGACGACAGTATACACATCTTGATTCAACATTTGGTTCATTTCATTGTCATATTTTTCCATTGCTCTATTTTTGCAATATGATCTCACTCATGTTCTCATTTCCTTCAACACTTTCTTCATGCATAATATGGGCAATCGATTCATGCTTTTCTAGTTTATGAAGATGTATCTTGTTGCATAGTTCTTGAAAGACGCACATGTTTTAAACATTGCAGGTGCTTCGGGAGGAGGTTTAGACTTCATCACCAGCATCCATATTCCACCTCATCAACCTTAGCCATCTCTTGTTCCTCCATCACCCTCACTAGTTTTTTTGTCCTTTTTCATTGAAATTCCCCTAGACACATTGAGTGAATATAGCCATCTCTTCGCTTGGATATTGACTCCTGAGTGTTCTTATACCTTCTAACACCCTCTCCCACTCATAACACACCTTTTCCTATCTTCCCAACACCTCCAAAACCTCATAATTATCTCTCGACTATATCTTGTAGGTTTCCTATAATTCCGACAAGATCATCGTGTAGGTTTCTAGTACATCCTGTAGGTTTTCCTGAAACGGCTTGTTTTGAGGCTAAAATGATGGGGAACCTTTAGGAAGTCACAAAAAGCCTCCTAGGACCCTTCCACACCATCCAATCACTCTAGCCATCCTCAACAACCTTCCATCCACCTGTCACATCCACAAGAACAATTAGATTGCATGCTTGATTTTACCAAAAAAAAAAAAAAAAGTGAAAACAGATTTAGTTTAGTTTTCTTGCTCACACATTAGTATGGTTTGATTCTCTTTACTTCTCTAACTTAGATAGAAGCATTAGGTTAGTGTTGATTTAGAAATCCTGCTTAGCATAACTGTTTAAATGGTTAATTAGGATATGGTGTGATTTAGCATTACATGTTGTTTTCCTCATTACTGTAGTAGAGTAGCTCTCTTAGAATGTATTTTATCTTCTTCCATCAAAGAATCAAGCTTCTTTTGACTCTATAGAAGTATAGCTTGGAATCCCTTGGGTCTCTTTCCAGATGAACAGTGACAATAGGCGGTACCTTCACTTTTACTTGTGCATATAGCACTGTCACCTCCAAGTTTGTATGAACTCCAAGTTGATAAGTAAAGTTGGTAGCCTAGGAGTTGCAACATCCTTGCTGCAATACTGGTGCTCATCAGTCTTCTGGCAAATATTAAGGGTGGGGAGGATGATTCATTAAATGCTGCAAGATAATGATGAGTACATGATGTTTTCTTTATTAATACAAGGAAGAACTCCCTTAACTAGAGTGGCATGTCACTCCACAAGACATTCTTTTATAAAAACTTTCAATCATAGAATATCTCCTTCAGCGTGAAAAAATATCAAACTCTCGCATGAAGTGGAATACGAGGATCCTCCAAAAAAATAGCAAACAAGGATCTCAACATCAAATCACCATCTCAATAAAAATCAAAAGAAGACATGGCATCATTGCATCTTATACCTCCAGTTCTGGCGATGGCATGAAAATGCACACCTCTGCTGAAGAAACAAACTACATGTTTGAATTCTTGGTGAAAAATCATGACATTTGACTGTAAACTTGACCCCTTTCTGACTCAGTCAAATTTGGGCTCCTTGAGAATCTCAAAGATTCCTCAAAGGTTCTTTTCTGCGAGCTAATAGAAATTTGGCTGCTCATATGAAGAAGCTGATCACACCATCACGTTCCTTGTGAAAAACTGAGAAAGAAGAGTATAAAGTTGTTCTGGTTCTGAAACTGTCATTTCCAGGCCTATAGGGAATCTTTCAGATTACATGTAGATTCTTGTATCAAGGTTCCACCTTCATGGTTCCACAGTTCAATGTCTGTCTTTGGAAAAATGGATGCTCAGATTAAAAATTCATTTCTGCCATTAGAATCCTCGTGAAAAATTGGTTCAAATGAGTATAAATTTGACATAATTCTGACACCTTCAAAATTTTGGCTCCAAGGGAGTCTCTAAGATTCCTCAATGACTTCTTAAATCATGATTCAACTACCTAGTCATGGCTCCAAAGCTCATGGTTTCACCTCTACATATTTCCACTCGACCTATCTCTTGTTGTTCTACATCTCTAACCAGTTGAATGAAAAGTCATTTTTTATTTTATATATAATTCATGGGCATTAAGTCCAATGTTAGGCCCATTGAGTTATTGGTGGATGCCCAAAATAGGGCAGGGCATGTACAAGTTTCAACCCCATAGCCTCCCCATATTACTATGTGGTTATTATTTTCTTTTGCGATATTACATTTGAATTGGGGCTCGTTTTGATTTAACCACTGACAGGCGGGTCGACCACCCGACCAACGTTGGTTCAAACCCTATCGGTCCACTATTATCATATGTCGTGTAATGGCTGACCATTAGGCCTATGTAGTGAGTGACCCCAAAAATTATGCCAACGATTTTTTACCAATATGTTTTAAATAATTATATATATATAATATATATATATATTATATATTATAATATATATATATAAATATTTTGGGGTCATCGATCATTTTAAGTAGGTGACAATTTTGCCCTTTTTGACTGCCGAAAACCATCACCTTTAAGTGCCAATTTGTCGCCTATTTAATTGCCCCCAAATTTAGTAGGTCCACTAGATTTAGTTGGGTTCTAGATTTAGTAGGTCTCCAAATTTAGTTGGAGCTCTGCCAAATTTAGCTAGTGTGTCTAGTTGACCAAAACTTTGATTGGCCATACTTTAGCATACAAAATCAAATTGAGTTGTCGTTTGCGTTATTGGAAAGATTGCGGTGAGCTCTTCGATTTGATCCTAGTTTTGATGCAATTGAAGGACTTTGAGTTTTGAGCTTTTCCAAAGCCACCTTTGAGTTTTGAGCCTTTCTGGAGCCATCTGGATCAATTGGTGTGGAGCACATGGCCTATTTGAGAGCCATGAAGGCCTCTTGACCTATGTCAGTCCAGAGAAATGCGTTTTTCTTGAGAAGATTGGTGAGGGGCCTTGAAATGTGTCCATAATTGCTGACAAATTTCCAATAGTAGCCCATGAGACCCAAGAATCCCCTCAAGCTCTTCAAAGTTTTTGGTTGGGGTCAATCTTCAGTCGCCTAAATATTTTTAGTATCAACCCTTACTCTGGCACGACCCACAATGTGCCCCAAATACTCCACTTCTTATGTACCAATGAAAACTCGATAATTTGACAAATAACTTGTGATCCCACAAAAGTTGCAAAACCTTGTTAACCTGCTGAAGATGTTTGTCCCATGTTATGTTGTAGGTGAGGATGTCATAAAAAAGACAAGGATGAACTTTATGAGATATGGTTACAAGAGGTGGTTCATGAGGCTCTAAAATTTAGATGGGGCATTGCAAAGACCAAATGTCATGACCGAAAGTTCATAATGGCCTTCATGGGTTCTGAACATTGTCTTTGGAATTTCATCTTCCTTCATCTGTATTTGGTGATAGACCAAGCAAAGATCAAACTTAGTAAAAAATTTGTCACCATGTAGCTCATCAAGTAGATCATCAACTACTCAGATAGGAAATTTTTCCTTGATGGTCAACTTGTTGAGGGCCCAAAAGTCTAGACACATGCACCATTCACCATCTTCCTTTAAAACCATGACCACAAGGGATGAATAAGGGTTGCTGCTAGGATGAACAACACTAGCTTCAAGGAGTTTTGTGATGATTTTTTCAATATCAGTCTTTTGTGCAAAAGGATATATAAAAGGTTGGAAATTGGGCAGTTGGGTACCCGGAAGTAAAGGGGTTCTATGATCATGTTCACCACTAGAGGGTGGAAGCTCCTTGGGTTTTTCAAAAACCCAGTGGTGGTCCAACACTTGTTGCATATTTGGATCAATGTTAGCAGGAGTGGTTTCAATGGCGTGGATGGCATTGAATTACACTAATACCCTATGGTGGCCCTTTTTTAAAAGCTTCTCCATTTGATGTGAGTTGATGATAGTAGGAGCACCTGCCTGGGGTCCCCACAGAGTATGAGTGTGCTTATTTTTCTTAAAGCTCATTTCTAGCTCCTAAAAGTCCATGGTGATAGGGCCTGGTGTGCAGTGCCATTCATTGCCAAGAAAAATGTCACAACCACTGATTTTAATGGCAAGCATGTGGGTTTTTAAGGTGATAATCCCCCATATAAAGCTTAACATTCTCGCATCATGCTTCACATTTCATGGTTCCCCCATTAGTGATAATGAATTACAAATTAGATACCGCCTTGACAAAACAATGAATGACCTTTGCTACCCTCTTATGGGAAAATTTATGCATGTTGTCACTATCAATCAACATGGCCACTAGCATATGTTTAATACAACCTTTGATTTTGAGTGTCTATGGAGAAGAAATGTTTTTCAATGCATGGAGTGAGATAATTGACTTATTTGGTGTAGCTATATTATTTGTGATAGTGTATGTGTTTGTTTGAGGTTCTCCCTCTTCCTCCTCATTCCATTTAGTTGATGGACCCTCATCCGTGGAGATATTTTCAATAGCATTGATTTGAAATAATTTTGGTTCCTTGCATTTATGTCACAGGAAATATTTGACATCACAATAGTAGTATAGTCCTTGTTTCCTTCTTTCAACCATTTCTATAGGTGACACATTTTGAACCTTAAGTGTTTGGGTGGGAGCCATGGTAGGGGTGGGATGTGCTTGTGAGGCAAAAGTTGGACAAGTGGAATAGGAATTAAGCACAACTTCTGCATCTAAGGCCTTATAGAAGGCTTCCAACTAAGTAGTTAGTTGATGCTCTCAAACATGGGCTTAGATGCCTTCCTTTAGGCCACTGCTGAAACATTCTATGTAAAATGCATCTCCTAGGAACTCTTTTCGGATGGAATTTTTTTCAAAGGTTGTAATATAGTCTCATACTGTACCAGTTTATCTAAGCTTAGTGAGGGAACCTAGAACGTGAGATTCCCTATCAAAATGAGAACAAATGTCTTTCAGGAACATGTTCCAAGTTGGCCTTCATGGGCAACATTTCTGATGTCACTGCCACCACTTCCATCGCTCTTAGTCCAAGTAAAGAGCTCTCAGATGTAATTTAGTGTCATCATCCTAGATACTGTTGAGTTGGAAATATAGCTCCATTTGCACCACCCATACTGCCAGGTTAGATCCATCAAATTTGTACATGTCAAGCTTGGGTGTCTTGTGGATCACATATTAGTGAACCCCATAGAAATGAAGGTGGTGGCCAGATTCTCCTTCCACATGGGAATAAACACCATGCTCATCCCCCATGGGTTCTTTGGCCTTTCTCAGGGTGCTTATTATTTCTACTTGGATTGTGGATGAAAATGTCTCTTTCAAGTCTTTGAAATCTTTCCCTAAGGTTTCTACTTTCTCTAGAGTGTTAGCCATAGTTTGAGATCAGGTATGGAGCATACACTGGCTCTGGTGAAACTTTAAGATTACTTAAGAGTAGTATGGTTGGAGAGAGGATGATTTCAAGGGTTTACTAGTGTAGGGCATTTGAAGTCACTCTTGGAAAAGATTTGGGACCACGTGAAAATTGGAGGCTTACAGGTGAATGGTATGACTATGATCAGCTTGCTGTCCTGAATCTTATGGGCTAGGTCTCTTGCAAGTGGCCTGTGGTGACCCCGGACTTTTTTTTTTAATCTCTGAAAGGAGTTTACTCCCAACTGATCAATATTGTGGCGGTCGAAATCTAAAATGTTCAATACTGGAAAATGTCCTGCGAAAACCTGAGCTGGCTTGTAGCAATAGAAACACCAAATTCTCAACACTGCAAAATGTTTTGCAACAATATGATCTAGTCTACAGTGACAACCCCTTAGTCTTACTACTTGAATACTTGTTGTATGTACGAGTAATCTCCCTGAGTGTTGTTCTCAGTGTATTGTAGTATCAGGTTGGTTGACAACTTATGTAGGGTTATTTTTCAGGTTAACCTAGGGGGCTTTTGATATACCCAAATTTATGTGGAAGTGTATTCCATGTGCAGTTTTATCTAATGTGATACTACTTGAAGGGGTACTAACAAGGGTTACAAGAGCTTCCAACAAACGTGACCACCTCTTGTAGTTCCTACATGCATGCCTCTCCAAATCCAGAAGGTTTATGCACTCAATGACAAATCCCATGGTTTAAAGACATTGGAACACGTCTCTAGCCTATTTTTTTTTGCTAAAAATGGAGATGCAACTAGCTTTGGAAAGTGCTATAATAACACTTGTTATACACTTGACCTACAAAGAAGATCAAAATGTCAAAAATATGAGAACAATATTGCCAAAAACATAGAAATATCACATGAAATGAGACGAGCTGCAAATATATTATATTATTCAGGAGAAAAATGCAATTTTCACTTGCCTCTTCGATGGGGCAACCTCCAATAGAGCATAACTCAATTACAATAAAAATCAACTAGACTTCCCTTTCTATCTAAGACTATATATAGTTTCATGACATCCAAACCCTAACTACTCATGGTTTGTTATACAATAATGGTTAACTACTTTATTTGTTAACTATGACCTGTTTATAACTAATTGTGGTCCCTTTTCTATAATGCAAGTCAACCACTTACAATTGTAGAAAAATCTTGTAGATTCACAAGATCATGCAATGTACTAAATCACACGACAAGAATATACTTCTACTTCAACCAGCGGAAGCCAATAGATCGATGAAAACAATATGAACAAGAAAAAGATAAATCAATGGCACATAACAGAAGATGTATATGGGGAAATCCACTGCTCAAAACCCCACTATCTGTATTTCATATATCAGAAATATGAGTGAATATGAAAAACTTGTTCTCACTATAACAATTCCGCACAAGTATGCTCAACTCTCTTAGCTCACAAGCGAGCTCAAGTCAAATCCTTAGCCTATTCAACATCTCTCCAAGCCCCTCATCTCTTTCATAATTCCTAGGATGAATAATTCGTATTTAAAGGGAATTCATGCTTCCAAAACTTCACAATCTAAACATAGGTATTTCTCTGATTACATGCATGATATTTTCAACTCAGTAAATCACACAACTGATAGTAGGTTGTCCTTGCACTCTAGTCTCAACTAGGTCTTTCTTAGAATCGAAATGCATGATTTTCTGATGAGGGAATCTTCTGTTAACTAGAGTGACACTCGTGGATGCACTACTGCATCAACTGACTGTTAACTCTCTATTAGTTCCAAAAACAATTTAGAACTAATTTAACTGAACATAACTTGGTAAACCGAGTTATATAATTACAGCTCACGATTACACTCATCCTAGACCCCTAAAACATAGGGAGAACATATACATGGCTTCAAAAATACTTCCAACTCAAAATTCCTAAGCTAATTAAGTTATTATAGAATTTAGACTTCTGTTATCCATAGCATGTAAGAGAGAATCATTTCGGCAAAATCACATAAAAAATTATCCATCGATGTGTTTCGAACCAACTAGTGTGGTTCATCGTCAGGACAAGTTGAAGATCCATTCTGAGCGATCAGTTAAATAGGAACATTAGGCTATTCCAACAGCTATGAATAACAGATAAGCAAGAAC